>JAUCBN010000039.1:1237500-1472500 GCA_035048815.1 Abelmoschus esculentus | reverse complement strand
GATTAACCGGGCGGAAGTCAAAGTGTTTATGAAACGTGTTCGATTTTTTTTGGGTGTCTATGAAGGGAAATGGACTTTCAACCAAAAATCCCGAGAAAATGCTCAAATGTCACATTTCGATGTCTCGTAGGAAAGTAAATCCGATCTATGCCCCGGGAAAATGAAAAATGGATAGATATTATTTTTTTTAGCTCTCAGATATCCCAACGGGAAGTTCAGAGTTCATGCTAATGGTATTAGTAGCTGTCCATTCAATGACAGAGTCTTTGGAGCAAATTGGTTCAGGCTGCTCAGGTTAGCAAAGAGTTACCAAAAAAGGGAGGAACAGGATATGTGGAGGGCTATCCTGGTGGCTCGAGACTGACCGGTATACCTGGACCAAAACGTGTGCTTCCATGGAGTATGGTTCAACCCGGGCTAGCTATGGAACAGGCTTGTGAACTAGGGAGGGTTTGTTTGAGAGTAAAGCTCACCCTGACTACGTCTGTAAGTTAAGAAAAGCTCTTTATGGGCTAAAGCAAGCACCAAGAGCGTGGTATGGCAAGATAGCAGGGTTTCTAGTTTTCTAGTACAAAGTGGATATTTAGTGGCTCCAGGAGACTACGTAGAAGAAATCCGTCAAACAAAACAAAATTGAACGAAAGGTGAATGGAATAAAAACCTCGAGTTACTGCAGGTACACCACTTTTTGCTTAGGAGTGATTCCTTCTCGGGGGGACCCTTTTTATAAGTCGAGTGACTGGAGACTACCTTCTCGCTGTAAAAACTACATTCTTGCTTTTGGCATCTTCCCCACCCGTCGCCTTCACTTGAAGACGAAAGATCAAATTCGATTCAAAGATCGGAATCATACCTCCAGCAGGCAAGGTCGGCTCAAGAAGTGGAAGTTGTGAGATGGAAAGAAGACAAAAAAAAAACAGAATTCACCCCGATGAAAAAATTGGATTTGAGAGGCTAGCGGATCAGAAAGATTTTTATGGAATGTCCTACTCCTGCCTGAGCTTTCCGATCAACTAATCCCCTATTTCAGGGACATCTCTGTGTTAGGTAGGGCCAGGGCTCTCTGATTAGTCGAATGAGCCCATCCCTCTGGCCTATCAATTATTGGTGGACCTTCCCTTGAACCAGTCACGGAGCTCTCAACTGAGTTGTTTAGGTTATGGAATTACATCTCTAGTTGGGGGTTTCGGTTCGAAGGTTAAAAAATGTGGTGCGGGTTCATCTAGCTACCAACTGAGCTTCCCTAGATGTAGTAGTAAATCAAGATGGATGCCGGACATTCAAAGAAGGCCCGGCCCCTTCTTCTCGACAGCAAACGTAGGGCTCTGCTCTGTCTGAGGCTCGTACTGGGCCGGAGCAACGCGTTTGGTCTTGTCGGTCATTTAAGATAGGATGAAAAATGAATCCATCCGAAGGGAACATTCCTTCCCCACCCACCGCCCAACCTACTTAATAGGGTAGAAAATGCCCTTCAAAAACGACAAAGTTAAAAATATCTGAAATTCGAGAGAATTGATTCTAGTTCACCTTCTTTTGCTCAGCATAATCTTACTGATTTTGGGCGGAAGGAACTATCAACGGCCACTACTAAGGACAGAGAGAGGCCAACATAGCATTCGATTGCATGAAACCCATGGTTTTCAAAGAGATGCTTCTAGTTGACCCAACATGCTCCACTGATCTTCTATCCTGAATCGAAGTCCTTTTTTATTCCTCGTCTTCCCTCCCCTCTCCCGCTTATTGATTAGGGCGAGTGTCTAAAGACCCGAGTGGTGGATTTTCTTTTTCACCTGCGCGAAAAGTCGTCCTAGTCTGCTTTATTGCTACGTGCATAGGGCGCCGGAAGCCACCTCCAGATAGAAGGACTCCTAGCTAGGTTCAAAGTACTTTCCTTAAAAAATGAAAAAAAAAGATAAAAAAGCCTTGGGTCAGACCTTGATGCTGCGACTCAGGCATTACTCAATAGAGGTGCAAGGCTTACAGAAGTACCGAAACAACCACAATATTCACCACTGCCAATTGAAAAACAAATTCTAGTCATTTATGCTGCTGTCAATGGATTCTGTGATCGAATGCCATTAGAAAAAATTTCTCAATATGAGAGAGCTATTCCAAAAAGTATAAAACCTCAATTACTACAATCACTTTTAGAAAAAGGTGGTAACGAAAGAAAGATAGAACCAGATACATTCTTAAAAGAAAGCGCTTTGCCTTACCTATGATGAAGTTTTTGTCTATCTTAAAAGAAAGCGCCTTACCTATGATGAAGTTTTTGTCTATTATAATTTTCGCGTTATCACAGAGTTTTTTTTCCCAGGGAAAAAGCCATGGATTACCCACGTGGGATACATAAAAACCGGTATCATTCCGAGGCCTTTCCCTTTTGCATTTCCCATCCCTTGAATAGAGCCTATAGACATACCCATGTGTATTCCCTATCTGCCCTTAAGGCCTTCTTGGCCGCCTTGCACGCCCACCTTCCCCGGCTTAGTCTTCTTCGTTTTACTTTCTCCTTCGGGTAGGATGAAGGGCATCTGAACGTAACGCTTTCTATAGTACTCTCTCCTTGACTTTCAGTCTAATGCCAATTATGTGTATGTGATGTATTATAATGAAATGATGTTAGCATATATAGCGTCAGATGTAATGAAAGTAAGGCATTCTACGAAAGAGAAAGCGAAGAAGTATATGAAATCGAAGCGCATTGGAATCATCGATCATATAGAATGTGTGCCGCGAGTGATCAGTCTGCGCAAAGGCAGAATAGCGGATGGACTTGTCTTGCCTCTATCTTCCCGGGACTCCTAGGGCTCTTTCAATTGGCCTTGTCTCGCTTAACTCGTCGAGTAGTGTCCCTAATCGAATGAGTGGCTACACGCCCGAGGAGAGAATGTTTCATTCAACCAGAAAAATAGGCTAAACTCGCTCCCTAGCTTTTAATAGCGGCAGTGATTTTCTTTTGTCGGATGGAGCAAGGAAGAAAGGCTAGTTCGTCAAGTCAATTGAATCCTTCGGGACAAAAAAGTCCGAAAAGAGGGGCGCCCTTTGTTTTGCTTCCTCGATTGTGCTTTTTTTGTGAAAGAACCGGCAAGGTTCACCCTTTGTCCCGGGAAGTCCTAGAATGAGTAACTATCAAAGCATCACCGAAGGCGGAGCTTGATTGTCTACCACACCAGCAGTGGAGAGGGATCTGATCATGCTATCTCCAATCTCTGCCCTCTAATTGAGAAATTGGTCAATAAGCACTTTTGGATCAAGTCAAGACTTAGACTTATAGTAGGTGTAGCTGAGTAAGGAGCTGAACTACCTTTTTGGCGCCCTAAGGAAATGAATTCCTTTCAATTCGAAAGTATGAAACTGGGTTTTTCGTTCCTCAAGCTCGTAGCTAGCCTAGGATGAGAAGTAGCAGTCTCAGTTGGGTCAGAGCCTTTTGGAGATTAGTGGTGAGGTGGGTGGTTATTATTGGATGGGACCACGGCTAACGTGGTAGACCGGACTCATGATATAATTTCTCGTTTAGGTGAGATTAAAATAAATAAAATTTTAAATTTATTCATAAATTAAAAATATTAAACTTTTATAATATTTTGATTGTTTTTTTAGGTTTTTTAAACATTGATACTTATTTTATAAATATTTATATATTATTTAAAATTAAAAATTAAAAAACTAATTAAAAAGTTATTAATTTTTTTAATATTTTTAATTTATAAATAAAATTTTAAATTTATCATCTTTTAATCGTATAATAAACCTGCAAAAAACCTACCTACCTTTCCCTCAACTATTTTTATAATAAAAAATGTAGCATCATTAAATATTTGACTTCTGATTTTTCCTAACTCGATACAATTAATAATATTCTTAAAATATAAATTAAATAAATCGGTAATTTTTATATTAAGAAAACGTTTTCTTAAATTATTTATCATTTGCGATTTGCCGCAAACTCTTTCATGACTAGAGCGCGTGGGGTCGTATAAAACACATCAAGAATGTCTTTTTACACATTGGGTTGCACAAACCCTAAATAAGAGTTAAATACTAAAATAGATGTCGTTAAAATATTAATATTATGAATAAATTATTGCTCACCAGTTCCTACCTTAAATACCATTGATTTCTACTTCTCTACAATCGATCAAAAAGAAGAGAAAAAAACATTTTTTTTTATATAAAAAGCTCTTATATAATATGAGAAAAAAACTTTCTTTTCTTTGCCCCCTTCAGATCCATTTCTTTTTTTCCCCATTTTTTTCTTGCTATTCCCTGATCACTTAACTGTCTCTAGGGTTTTCAAAGTTTCAATCCTTTTCAGCTGCAAAGGTGCTTTTTTCTTAAAGGTACTTGGAAAAGGTGAAGACTTTCATTTTTTTTTAAGTTTTAGGTAGTTTAAAATTGTGGATTTTGAATAATTTGATTGGATAAGGAGAGTAGAAGAAAATTTGATTGTATAAAGAGGTGTCATTTTCTAGGTTGGCATTTGGATTTGCATTAGCTTGTGTTATCTTTGAAAGCTTGTTTCAGGAGTTTTGTTGGGGGGGTAAAGGTTGTAGCTTTTGGAGAGCTTCTAGAGAAGTAGACCCTTGTTTGAACAAATGGGGTTTTGATTAGGTTGGACTGTATGTATATAATATTGGGTTTTTAGTGAAGCCTAGCTTTATTGGTTTCTATTTCTAGAAAGTAGAAACATATTCTTGATTATTTTTCATTTGGTAGAAAGCTGGTGCAGAAATGAGATATATTAGAACTTTTGAATTTGGATGGGATATTGGGATTTCTGTTTTTAGTTGAGTTTTTAAGCGTTTTGAGTATGATGGTAATGAATGAGGTGGATAATGTTGTAAAAAGTAAAATTCTTGAAGAAATGAAGGATAATTACTGTAAGAACTGAAGAAGGATTTGTTGAAAAGTGGTTTTGGTGTATGATGGGTTGCATATGTTGTAAGCCATCGGCAATTGAAGATAGTAAGGAGAGTCCTAGAGAGAGGCCTTCTATTAAAGCCTCCTCAGAAGTTAGGGCATCAAGGGCTACTTCCTCGAGGAGGGAGGGAGCTTATAGAGCAAAGGATCAGTCTGATAACAATGATGTGCGAAAGATGTTAGTTGATAAACAAGTGAATGGTTCGGTCCGGCCACATGGTGAGAATTTGGATAGGAAGAGGGAGAAGATGGAGTGTGTTGTTACTCAACACCCGGGGATGGGTAGTCTCCCAAAAGCTGCAGAAGGTGAGCAGGTGGCAGCAGGGTGGCCTGCTTGGTTAGCTTCAGTGGCAGGAGAAGCAATCAGAGGATGGGTGCCACGGCGTGCAGACTCATTTGAGAAGCTGGATAAAGTAATTATTGCTCTTAACTTATTTCTTAGTTAGGGTGTTGTTCATTGTATACTATGTTGCTCGGGCTCTTTGTTTTTCATATAGTACTACATCCATTTAGTGTGATGTCCTGATCTTATAACCTAACAATAGGCTCTAAATTGACAGTTTCTTGTGGCTAGTAATTGTATCTGATACCTGAACTTATATTTTTTCTGCAGATTGGCCAGGGGACTTATAGTAATGTTTATAGGGCTCGTGATTTAGATCAGAAAAAAATTGTTGCTCTGAAGAAAGTAAGATTTGATAACCTTGAGTCGGAGAGTGTTCGATTTATGGCAAGGGAAATTCACATACTGCGTAGACTTGACCATCCAAATGTTATAAAGCTGGAGGGTCTGGTTACCTCAAGGATGTCTTGCAGCTTGTACCTTGTTTTTGAGTATATGGAACATGATTTGGCTGGTCTTGCTTCACACCCGAGTCTGAAGTTTTCTGAGCCACAGGTATGTCAGATTGTTCTGCCATTTTTATTTTTCTCTTAGCTGCATTTTGTTTTCTTCCAAAATTTACTTGTAACTTGTAAGTAGTAACTGTGGTCTAGACAAATGATGTTTCCTGTAAGAGATCTTCCATACATTAGAATTCATGGAATCACTTTAAATTGTATTTGTAAGAAGTTGAGAATATTCTGCAAATCAGAATACTATATTTGGCATCTATGGGGTATTCTTATGTTCTATTTGTTGCTTTGGGCAGGTTAAGTGCTACATGCAGCAACTTTTACGTGGTCTTGATCATTGTCACAGTCATGGTGTCCTACATCGTGACATAAAAGGTTCAAATCTTCTAATTGACAATAATGGTATCTTGAAGATTGCAGATTTTGGTCTGGCAAGTTTTTATGATCCCCATCAAAGTCAGCCCTTGACAAGCCGTGTTGTAACTCTTTGGTATAGACCACCAGAGCTTTTACTTGGAGCCACTTACTATGGTACTGCCGTGGATTTATGGAGTACAGGTTGCATACTTGCTGAGTTATATGCTGGCAAGCCTATTATGCCCGGAAGAACTGAGGTGTGCTTTTGTTATTCATTGAGAGCTTTCCTACAAAGTACTAAAGAGTTTTAAGCTGAAATGTATTGGTAGATGCAGAACAATTGTTTTAATGATAGGATGTGTCATATGTTGTTGTTAGAGCTCTAGAATTAAATGAATGATTGAGGTCCGTGTCTTTCTGCTTTATAGGTGGAGCAGCTGCATAAAATTTTCAAACTTTGTGGCTCGCCTTCTGAAGACTATTGGAGAAAATCAAAGTTGCCTCATGCTACAATTTTTAAACCCCAACAACCTTATAGATGCTGTGTTTCTGAAACATTCAAGGAATTTCCTGCACCAGCACTAGCACTCATGGAAACCTTACTTTCCATTGACCCCGTTGATCGCGAATCTGCAGCTTCTGCTCTCAAGAGTGAGGTATGTTTTTACGAAATTATGTTTTATTATATTTCAGGCAACTATTAGCAACACATGTCCGCAAACATCTTCCCTCTTTTAGGATGTATGTTGGTAATGAAGGCTGTTTCAAGATGACATGATATTATCGCTCATATTTAGCTATTTTACCTTTTCAGTTCACTATTTCTATTTTAAGAATTTTTTGCTATAAGTAGGAAACACGATATTTGAAGGGTAGGACACATTCTAGTATCTAATTTCCTTGACTTGTTTTTACTTGTGTTTTTTCAGTTCTTTACGATAAATCCGCTTCCCTGTGATCCTTCAAGCTTGCCCAAGTATCCTCCTAGCAAAGAGTTTGATGCAAAAATGAGGGATGAGGAAGCTAGAAGGTTAATATGATATAATTACAATAAGATCTTAACCTTATTGATTTATCTTTTTAAAAATGAGAGACGAGGAATAAACCATATGGAAAATCCCATACTTCTGAAGGAGAATTTCTTTGAACTTTTTCATACTTGTGTGGGAGGTTACTTCCAAAAGAAAATTTAGTGCCTCAGAATCTTTAGTTCTTGGAATATGTGCTAAACTGCTAACAAACTACTTTTTCTTTTGGCAGACAAGGAGCAGCAGGAACCAAAGGTCAGAGACCTGACCTCGACAGGAGAGCAACAAGAGAGTCTCGAGCCATGCCAGCGCCCGATGCCAATGCTGAACTAGTCTTGTCAATGCAGGTAACTTAAGATTTGGTGAACGCTTGCCTATTCATCTCTTTTTGCTCTAACGAGTTTGGTGATGGACATCCTTAAGTAGTGTATGCATCAAAGATTTTTACTTAATATAGCTTGTCATTATTTTTTATCAAATTAACCCTTTTTAGAACAACATTAGTAACATTTTTATGTGAAAAAATTACTGATATTCCAGAAAAGACAAAGTCAACCCAATTCTAAGAGCCGGAGTGAGAAGTTTAATCCTCACCCTGAAGAAGTTGCTTCAGGCTTTCCTATAGATCCACCTCGACCATCGCAAGCAGTAGAATCAAATGCGGATGCACAGGGGAATCATCACAAGAGAGCCTCCCATTCAGGGCCACTGACTCACCAAGCTGCATGGGCAAAGTCTGGGAAAAACCTCGATGCTCCTCCAAAACTTTCAACTGGGGCTGACTTTTCAATGATGCCAGGTTTAGTGGCAGCAAGGAGAAGTAATTTTATATCTGAAGATCACAGAGAGAGAAATGGATCTTCGCAACCAGAAGCTCCAAAAGTATTTTCAAGATTTCCTGGTTCCTTTAAGGAGGCCTCAGAATCCTTCCAACAGGATACGAAACATAATGTGCAGCAGAAAGATGGAAGAAGTAACATCAAAGATCCAGTTATGGTAAGTAGTGAACCTGTTTTCTTGCTATTGGTTCTCATGGTCAAAACTACGTAAAAGGAAGAGCCTTGTCATTTTTTTCCTGGTCAGGTGTGGTGTTTGGTTGGTTGCTAATGCATACTTCTCAATGATGTTTGTTTCCAGCTTGGTTATGGCTCAAAGGGTCACAAAATTCACTATTCTGGTCCATTACTAGTTCCATCAGGCAACATGGATCAGATGCTCAAGGATCATGATCGTCAAATTCAAGAAGCTGTCCGACGAGCACGACTGGATAAGGCAAAGATGAAGAAGGTTCCGTTAGAAGGCAACCGAATATCAACCAATTCATTATTTGTTTCTGGTCGTTGAGCTAAACTTTGTGAACCGCAAATCAGGATGAACAATGTCAAGATGATGGCAGCAAATAATTCAGCCGCCGATTCTCTTCGGAAATATGAACCGAAGTCGTTTTTTCTTCTTCTTCTATATAGCTAGATGCTTATAGGAAGATTGCTAGTGAGGCATATGTAGTTAAGCTTATGGTTGATCGAGAGATCTTTCCTTGTGATTAAACATGTGCATTTCTCTACAACTGTAATATGCTAAGATGGAACCCATTCCTGTAGATCTGCAACAGTTAAATGCAGAGATCTTTAGATTATCTAATGTGATGAAACAAGCAAAATCTAGCTTGTTCACCAGTTACCTTGCCTCTTCTCAAGAACATTGCAGTAGCATTCATATGTATGTATATGGACAATAAGGTGTAGAAAATGCAGACATACATTGACAATTAGAAGAAACTTCAACGTCGAGAGTTCTCCAAGTTTGAAAACAATATAGCAAGCTAATCATGTTATTACTATATACATTGATCTTGACCAAGATAAGCTTTCATAGTTAATTTGTCTAAGAGACGGCGAAGCCTTTGAGCTCCGGGGGTTGGCTTGAGCTTGTTAATGTCCCCAACTTCCGAACATTTTGGTTTCCCAGAGCACCAACCACCGGGAGTGAAGTTCGTGTTAACACGTCCAAGCAAATCGACATCGATCTTATCCAATACAGGGGCGTCTCGTTTGAACTTGCGAGCAAATGCAACATTGCTCCGAATCATCTTGCTTGAATCGTTAAGAGAAAGTACATGCGGGTGCTGTTTAGGAGGATTGTCCCATTTAATATAATGCATATCATGATTGACAACGGTCTTGGCGAATTCCGGAATATTACATACGACCGTCTGAAAATAGCCTTCAGGGGAAGAGATGAAATTTGCGTAGTACATGAGAAGAATTCTGGGCAGATTATCCCATCCCATAATAATGTACTTGATCAACGGTCGCGACATAATCGTCCATGCCGAACCTGCAACCAATGACAAGAATATTGTATAAGCAAAACAAATCTACCACCTCCATGAAAGTGGAAATTAGGCTTCAAGTTTCAGTTTCTAGCATTTGAGAAGAGCTGCAATATGCCAACATGAATTATTTATCTCCAGGAAATGTAATATGCAGTCCATCCATATCTGCATCATATCACTAAACAAATGCATATACATATATCTGTATCTATATGTAATGAATTTTGATACACCCCATGGCTTCAAAAGATTCACTTTAGATTGAAAAATATATAAGAAGGGATGCAATATGCCAATATGTACTATTGCAGCCATGTAATATGCATCCAACCATATCTACATTACACCACTAAGAAAATGTATATATATGTATATATTGCAGTCCTCACATTCTTAAATACAAATTGAAGAACATCAGTTGTATGACAGAATGCTAACCAGTATATAATTTAAATGCTGTAGGCAATTTTCTTCTCTGTGTGGCCCAAAATACTTCAGTCTTGGTTGACCTATAGAGTCCCGGATCTATAATCAAAGGCATTGCCCTTTTCTCCCTGAAACATCCACAGGCAAACATGTTGGCACTCGACGTTTATAATGGTTTTCGATGGCGAGGGAAATGAACTTACTGTTTCCAACCAAGCTCGCTCGTGTGTTCGATAAAATTAAGGTTTCGGTTTAAAGGCAAAAATGCATAAAGAAGATCTGCAAATCCACAAATTGATCAAAACAGCAATTTGTAAACAACAGAATGACTTAAAACAAGGCACATGATATGAGGGGCTAACCATCTTGAGTCACAAGGGGATAATCTGAAGCACTGAGATTAATAAACCAATCCCAATCTTTATTTCTCCTTAGAAGAATGGCAGAAGCATGAAGGGTATTGGCCACCATTGTTGGACCTCTGTAAGTAACCATATTAGCCTTTGTGACCATAAAAACATTCCCAACCTTGGAGAAAACTGTCTGTTTTTTAATCCTTGAATTCAATGTCAACCTTTCTTCAGCAGGTGACTCAAGGTCCAAATGAACCGCATAGTAATTCCTCGGATGATACAATGCATGGAGAGTCCTCCATAGCTTCTCCAGATCACCCTTTGATCCCGAAATCAAATAAGCGAACCGAGGTATCGGCGGAGAAGACGACGGTAGGGGCTGATTGAGCTCGAACTTCGACTCCACATACCCCGGCTTCCTTTGATTCACTGGGAAAATGGAGAAGATTGAATTGATGTTGTAAACTGATGAAACGAGCCCCATATTGAAGGAGGAGACGAGGAAGAAGATGCATATGAGGGAAGAAATAACAAAAGGGAATATCCATTTCTTCTCCATGATCATCAACACCGTTGCCAAAGCTTATCATAGGATCATTCCAATGAATACAAAACTGTGTATTTTTCAATAAAAAACTAAAGAAAATAGAAAAAAAATGAACTTTATTTCAGGAGATTAAAAGGAAAAAAAAACACACCCTTTAAGTTTCTATTTATTCCAAGAATATAATCTGGTAGATGTTAAACAAAATAAAACCCCATTGATCTAGTAATTAATGATGTTTATATTTAATAAAATATTAATAACTGAATGTGTTTGGACACGACACCATAATTGCATGAAAATGTTAATTACACGATTAAGACTTGTAATTACCTACTCAGGCTTTAATAAATACCATGTAATAATATTATGTTAAACATTAAATTTGTAATGATAACACTTGGAACAATAATTTTTAAACAAAACTATTCAGTCAAGAAAACTTAAACTATAAAATACATAGTAGTAATAATTAAATACAAATCCAGAAATAAATAATCTTAGATTTGAGCATTAAAAACATCAGATTTCATTTCCAGAAACAAACTCTACCAGTCTTCAAGGGCGTCAGTTTCGCAGACAAATCGAGGGGGTATTTCGGTAATTTCAACTCCCAAACCTCATATCTTCCGTAATCATCGACGACGCTGACATGCATAAGATTTAGGATTCGTTAAACAATAACACGTGTCAAAAGGAGAAGTCAGAACCCCACTGAACTGATACACAAAGCCATCAACCACTTTCAATCAACCGTGTACGAAATATTAATGGATTAATTCAAATTAAATTTTATAAATATTATTATATATAAAATTTTTATTTAATATTTTATTTATAATATTAAAATTTAAATATCTAATCTTGTTTAATATTAAAATTTAAATATCTAAATTATATCTCTTTCAATTTTTTCTCGAATAAAATTTTTAAAAATTGTGAAATCCATTGATTTAAATGTCCAAATAAATCCTTCCAAATAATTAAATGATTAAACAAATGATGAGTCTATTACGCGTCGAGTATTATTGAACACCATTAATCTTGAATATTGTTAAGTATTATTAAATTAATTAATAAATATTTAATATATAATTATTAATTATACATTAAGTCTTTTAAATTTTTAATTTTTATTAATTAATTTAATAATATTCAATACTAATAATATTTAATGGTGTTTGACAAACCGTGAAATTTTCCTTCAACAAATGGCAATATAAGTTAAAAAATCCAAAAAATAAAACCATAATCCTTTCTAACTGCCAACTTTGACATAAAAGAAATTCCCTTCAATCTCTCTCCTTTGAAGACATGCATTGATATAAAGCTAAAATCTGTTACCTTTCCCTCTACTATTTCTCTCTGGTAAACAAGGAGAGAATTCCAAAACAGAGAGAGAGAGAAACTGAGATCTTAATCTCTTATATCTCTTTCCTTTTTACTCTGGAAAGGGTTTTTTCTCCTCTCTTGATAATCTCTCTCAACTGGTAATCATATGATTTTTTTTTTACTTTCATTTCCCATGTTTTTCTATCTGGGTTTTTGTTTGTCATTTCATCTGTTGATTTTTTTTTTAATTTTTTCATATCATTTTGCATGTTGGTTTTATTGATAGATGATAGATAATGGTTTGATCTTGTGTTATGGCATGCTTTCCTTTATCTGGATTATGTATATTTTTGTATTATATTAGATCAATCATCTATACTCATTGAAACTCTTCTGTTTGCCAACTCTTTTGATTTGATTAATAAATAAAAACTAGCTCAAGAAATGGATTTGGACAATGGGCAGGTTTATTTCAAATGCTAATGGTAATCCTTAAAATTATGTTTATTTATTTCTCATGTTACCATTTAGAAAATCAAATTGCTTTGGATTGAATTTCTCCTTTCTTTTTGAATTTCATAAATGAAATGGTGTTTATATTTTGGTTATATAATGTGGTATTGTATTCTTTGTTTTTCTGGATTTTGTTACAATTTATCATTTTTTGTGATTGATGGGTGTAGAGGTTGTGGGATCAAACATGGCACAAGCAGCTGAAGTAGACAAATCATTTTTGCTTGATAAGGAAATTGGGAAACTGGAGAAGGATCCTGTTCACAATGAGACCGTTAAAGTTGTTCCGAGCACCAAGGAATCGGATAAGGGAGATGGGAATAATGCATCAAATGCCAACATCCCGATTGATGCAGTTGACGAGTGGCCTGCAGCTAAACAGATCCATTCGTTTTATTTTGTCAGGTATCGCCTTTATGATGATCCGGAGATAAAAGCCAGAATCGATCAGGCTGATAAAGAGCTACAAAAATGGAATAGAACCAGGTTCAAGATTACTGATGAATTAAAAGCTATAAGGGTGAGTGAAAAGCTACAAGTTTCGATTATGCGTGGCATAATTAACTATTCACTTTTGTTCTTATACGACATATTTATTTGTCATGTCTTATTTGGCTTTTAATTGGTTCATATAGTCTAGGTGACATTATTGCTGCGGTGAGTCTTTCAAACTTGTGTTGAATGCGACCGGGTGTGGTTTTAGTAATAAATGTTGGAAATGAAAGCCTGCGATCATGTAGTACAACGATTATGATACCGGTTTAGTCCTAATCTTGTTTACTTTGTAAGGCATTATCTTTATGTCAATGCAGGCGGATCGAGCAGAGTTACTTTCTCAAGTGAGAGCCTTGAATGTTGATTTTGACCAATTTAAGGAGATTTTAGGTGAGAAAAGGAAGGAAATAGAACCATTGCAGCAGGCTTTAGGCAAGCTTCGCACCAATAACCATGCTTTTGGTGGTATATGCTCATCTGAGGAAGAGCTCAATTCTGTTGTATGTTACACCTAACTGTTTCGAGAATTTGTCGTTGTTTTCTACCGCAATTAATCCTTTGCTTTTTAGTCATTTTATGGAACCTATGAACTACAGATCCATTGCTTGCAATATCGCATTCAGCATGAAAGCATCCCATTAGCCGAGGAGAAACAACTTCTTAGAGAAATCAAACGACTGGAGGGAACCAGGGAAACGGTCGTCGCTAATGCGGCAATGAGAGCAAAGATTCAGGATTCGATGGGTCAGAAAGAAGCCATTCAGGATCAGGTTAAAGTAAGAAACTTTCCGGTTCATGCCTCGTGAAGTTTGCTTTCGTGCTTTCCTCCTGTATTAACGAGACCTTCATTGTTTGACACTAATAAATAATAAATCTTGTTATATTTGTTTTATCGTAGCTTATGGGTGTCGATTTGAATGGAGTAAGGAAGGAGCAACACGCTGTCCAGTCCAAGAAAAAACTAATTAAAGATAAATTGAATGTAATGGAGAAGAGAATCAACATTTTACAGGAGGAGCTGAAAGATGTGACTGAGAAGAGGGACAAAGCTTATGAAACCATTCAGGAACTGAGGAAACAACGTGATGAAGAAGTAAGCCTTTTCTTTGCTTGAAGCTTTAAAATTCTGTTTCGTATGCGCACATGACCATATCCAAACGTTCATTTATGATTGAAGATCTTCATCGAAGATTGACATCATTCGAGTATAACTTAGTACTATTAAGGACTCACTTTAGTTACTATTTTCGTTCGAAATTTCAGAATGCATACTTTTTCCAGAGCCGTTCTCTCTTAAACAAGGCCAAAATTGTAGCTGCCAGGAAAGATATAAATGCACTTGAGGAGCTTGCAGCTGTCGAGGTTTATTTAGATTTTTGATTAATGTTACATTTAGAGAATCTAGTGTGCTTCTTATTCGGTTGGCTTTTATGTTTTATACCGGTTTTAGGCTGAGAAGTTTATGGCTCTCTGGAACGGCGACAAAGCCTTCAGGGATGATTATGAGAAACGAATTCTGACATCCCTGGACGGTCGGCAATTGAGCCGGGATGGTCGGATAAGGAATCCCGATGAGAAACCACTGGTTACACCAAATGTACCTGTACCTTTGCAAACTGAAACAATTCTGAGGCCTAGTTCGAGACAACCGAAGGAAGAAGCCAAGTCCTCTCCTCAACCAGGATCTAAAAAGAAGGTCCAGAAAGATGCTGAGATCAAAGTAATGGAGTCAAAATTCCCTACAGAGAATGTCGTAGCAGAGAAGGAGGTCTCAGGATCGGGTGTTTCGGAAAAGGACACTTCAGCAA
The DNA here is from genome assembly GCA_035048815.1 of Abelmoschus esculentus. NCBI lineage: Eukaryota > Viridiplantae > Streptophyta > Magnoliopsida > Malvales > Malvaceae > Abelmoschus > Abelmoschus esculentus. Next base: position 1,457,531 of record JAUCBN010000039.1, on the reverse strand, counting down.
GCACCAAAGCTGATTCTGCAAAATTGAAAGAGAAGAAGAGAGAAGAGGAAATTGCAAAAGCAAAGCAAGCTTTAGAGAGGAAGAAGAAGATGGCTGAAAAGGCAGCTGCCAAAGCAGCTATAAGATCTCAAAAGGAGGCCGAAAAGAAGCTCAAGGAAATTATTTGCTTCTCTTTCTCTTGTTTTGCTTCTAATAAGTAATGTGGGTTAAAACTGAAAACTTGCGATGTTATTTTCATTCAGGAGAGTGAGAAGAAAGCAAGGAAGAAGGCAGCAACATCTTCAACTGGTGTCAATCCCGAGGAACCAACCGAACCCCTGCCTGAGGCTTCAGACTCCGAGAAGGTCGAAGCTAATGCTGATGCACCTGTCCCTGCTCCTGTTTTGGGGAAGGACAAGGGACAAAAGGAGAATGCCGTTCGGTACAGAAATCGAACTAAAGGACCTGAGGCACTTCCAAGAGCCATCATGAGACGTAAGAAGTCAACCAACTACGGGACATGGACTGCTGCTGCTGCTGCGCTAGTGGTGCTGATACTTCTAGCACTGATTTACTATTATCTTGTCTGAAGAAGTTAACTTGAACGAAACCGAGAGTTTTTGTTGATAATGATCGACATGCTAGTAGCTAGGCCTAGTGGCAAAAGTTAGTTAATTCTGTTCTTTGCATCCATGAAGAATGCACTAAAAAAATCATAATGTTGCTGGTAGTTTTGAATGCTTTCTGAGGCCAAAACTTGGTAATGCTGGTTTAATTGGTTGTATTTTAAAATTTTGTCCATTAATTTGAGAATGTCATCAGAATCATTTATAGACAATTCTTGTTCTTATAACAGAAAGATTCTTGGAAAGCCTTTTAACAGCTTATGATTGTTTGGATAAACCAGCAAATTGGTGGCATATTGATCTCCTGGACTCCTTCCAGGATCCGAAGTACTTGCTTCATGGATGGCCTATTTTTCTCTTCATCTTGAATGCACCAACATGCAAATCTACATGCTCTGTCGCTCTGCTAAGTTCTTTTGCATTTGCATCCCCCTGAAACTTGGGATTCAATAAACTTAGTAGTTAGTACATCCCGTCGTTGTCGTTGTCATCATCTCGTCTCCCAGTTTCTCCTTGATATAATCTCCAAAAGCAACATTACATAGTAACATAGCTAAAAACATCAGTTTTTGGAGTGATGGTCCACCTGAAATCATTTCGAGCACAAGGTACCCTCTGGTTCCTTCCATACAAGTCAAAACACGGGTTAAATCTCTGCAGAACAGCTTCGCTAGGCCGAAGTCCGAAAGCAGAGGATTATAGTCCATGTCAAGATGAATGTCTCGAGCTTGACATCACAATGTATGCTGCAACTTCTGATGTTTCTCATCTTCGAAAATCGGCCATGATGCAGGCTGATTATATCTGCAATCATGTGGTGAGGCATTTCTCTCATGCAGATTAGTCATTTGGTTCAGTTAAAAACAGCCTCATCATATCAGATTTAGCCAATTTAGAAAACCATTAGCCCTGTTGAATTGGTCCCAATAATAATAATAATAATAATGAAAAAAAAAACAGCTACAGGGACAGCAATGTTGAAAACCATGCATGAACCATGTTTTGTTTTTTCTTTAACATGAATTCTCAGTGGTCCCCCTTCCCCTTCTCTTTCGTTGTCTCTAATGTCCCTATTGGAAGAGACCTATTCCTATATATTATGTTTTATATTTGGTGCTCAAGCACTTCTGCTTTTTCTATATTAATTATCTACACTACTTTTTTAATTATGAATTAACTTTATTGCTTAACACTTATTATAATTTAAATGCATCTAATCGCATTTAAAATGAGATAATACAATAATTATAAATATCATTAGACACTTAATTATGGTTTAAATGAATCTAATCACATTTAAAAAAAATAAATTTTTGGTCTAAAATTTGACTTAAAACACACACGTCAAAAACTTAACAATCGACAATACTTTATTGGGTTGTATTTTTAAACCTTTGGATCTCAATAATAACAATCACGTAAGTTAATAGTCGTCTCTTCTTATTTTAGTTATACTTACGATATTTTTAAATAAAATATTAAATTAATTATTTAAAATCTTTTAAATTAGATTATATCGTATAATTCTTAAGTTGTGTAGTAATGTATAATTTAATTAATCATTAACTTTTCTTCTTTTTAGTCGCATAATTGGAGATGTTAGGCACTCCACAATGTAAGACTACCAATGATTTTGGTCTTGAAAAGAAAAAGAAAAAGAATTTGATGCCCTTTTCAACAAGAAACACTGCTTTGTTTTGTAATGGAATTTTGGTCCCCTACCTTGTACTATATTATATTATACTATACTTACACTTATTTTTTTACCATTATAATTAGAATTCGATTCTTTATTTCTATTAGTTTTATTTTACGATTTAAATTAAATTATTTGAGTGAATTATAATTTTAAAAAAATAACACAGATATTATTGTAAAATATGAAAACTAGTATTAGAATTCGATTCTTTCTTTATAAAAATACGATTATATGAAACATTAATATTTTTTTAATTTTCTAAATCAACCGAGAACCTTATGCTAATATATAGTTTCAAAGAATAAATTCATTTAGTATTTGGATTATGGCGTAAGAAATGGTTCGTTGTATTATTACAAAAGGCAAGTGGATTAAATTATGTTGCACACTTTGTTTTATGATTATATATATTAAAAATTTTATAAATTAATTTGTTAATATATATAAAAAAATAGTTAAATATTAATATTTTAAAATCGTTTAAGGTAATTATAGGATAGTATTTTTTTATATATGTTCTTAATTTTTTAACAATATATATATATATATTATGGATAAAATAATTTAAACTTGAGTCTTCAATGATGAATATTATCTAATTTTATTAAAATCATTTGTTGAATTTTAAACATCTAATATTTTATATTTGATAATAATATGAATACGATATTGATCTATGAATTATCGGATTTATTATTTAGAGTCTTTAGATATATAAAGGAATCTATCCTCTTGCTTCTCTCACTAGACAAAGTCCATCTGTTTCTTATTTTGCGACGTTGATTTATAACTCAAACCCATTTTGACATTCTGCGGTATGCTTTTACTTTGAAAGAAAAGAGATTCGACCTCCATTTTCTTTCCATAGTTTTATTAAAAAACAGTTTTTGATATAAAATTTTAATGTTTTTTAAAAAAATTTAATATATTTTATATATGAAGTATTCATTTTTATGTATTTTTATAATAAAATTATGTATATTATATATTAAAAAAATCAAATTGCCACGAGACGATATAGTGGGACATAGACACACATTTTTGAGGTTTTAGTGGTCTTAAGATGAACTAAAAAAATTAAGTTTTTAATCGGTAAGATTTTTAATTTCTCTAAAAAACCCGAACACACACTTAAATTCTTAAGTTTCTTTCTTCTCACCACCAATCTAACTACTATCGATCACTCTTATTTCTTCGTCCGATTAAAACTCTATTATTCTATCATAAAAGGACAAATAAATCATTAATTTTTTCGTTGATGAATATTTTAACAATAAAAAAAATAATTTTATAACTCATATCCTAAAAATAAAATAAACAACTTAACTAAATTGTATATTTCCTCATAAGACACTAATCCTATTGCTTAACATTGTTGCATTTTATTTAATAATATTTAAATGCAATAATTGATGATATTCCAAAATAAATAAATAAATAAATTTTATTTTATTTAATATATATAACTTTCATAATTGATTAACATTGTTGCATTTTTATAATATACAGTTACCAAATTTGTTAAATTTATACAAAAGTAAACTTGTTTAAAGATTAGACTTTGAATGAGTATGAACTTTTATAAATTCATACTAACTTCAACCAAATTATCTAATTAAAAAAATAGTTCTATAGAAAGTATTAATATAATATTATTATATTTTGTGAGTATTAAATTGAATTCAATAAAAAATAAAATTAGATAAAAAAAATAAAAATTCAAATATTATATTTAACGAAATCAGTATAATGAAAAAACTCACACCCGATTTACCTAAAATAATATAAAAAAATTATATTATGAGTTATTTTTTTTACCATCAATACAAAATTTAGTCAGGGCTCTGAAGTCAATAATGCCCAATTCCACAAATATATTCCAATATATTTTTTATATTATTTCATATATTCCAACACTTCGCCATAGGTGGGCCAAAGAAATTCCATATTCTATCTATAATCTTTCTCAATAATAAAAAATATATATTTTATTTAAATAATTCAAATTTAAATATTATACGTATATAACGTATGTTTTATTAAAGGGTTAATAAATCGAATATTAAAATTATATAAAAAACTATAACCAGTTGCTGCTGGAAATGCCCTTGTCACAGCACAAGGAAAAAAACATATAAACAAGCAAAGCAACCTTTCTGATATTCAACAGCAACTCAACCCAACCCTTGTTTTTCACTCCTCTTTTTTTTATTTTCTCTTCAACCAAACAAATCCCAAGAAAAATTTCTCTTTCAGGGTGTTGAGGAGAGAGAAATCACCCATTCATGGAGAATTCAACGAGGTTAGTTCATGAGAACAACATGAGCTTGAACTTCCCAATCCCATCATCATCTTCTTCTTCATCTCCTTTGAACTCTCCACATAGCAACAATGGAACCAACAACAGCAGCAATGGTGTTGTCCAAATTCACACCCCACCTTTAACTCCAATCCCCATCTCCAGATCTGAGACCAACCCTTACCCAACAACCTTTGTCCAAGCCGACACCACCAGTTTCAAACAGGTTGTCCAAATGCTCACCGGTTCATCGGAGACTGCTAAACAAGCTTCCTCGAAGCCTCCAACACAACACCAACACCATCATCAAGATCATCAAGGAATACCATCAAAGCCATCTTTTTCGATCCCTCCCATGAAAACAAACTCACCCAAGAAACAAAATTTCAAGCTTTATGAAAGGAGGAACAGTAACCTGAAGAACAACCTCATGATGATCAACACTTTCCTTCCTTCTGGTGGTGCTGGCGGTGGTGGTGGTGCTTTTTATTCGCCGAGGAATGCCGAGATCCTGTCTCCGAGCTTGCTTGACTTCCCGAAGCTAGCTCTTAGCCCGGTTACACCATTAATTGAGGACCCTTTCAACAAGTCTTCACCTTCTTTAGGGAATTCATCTGAGGAAGACAAAGCTATAGCGGAAAAAGGTTTTTACTTGCATCCATCACCTATGTCGACTCCTAGAGACGCTGAGCCTCAGCTCTTGCCACTGTTCCCGGTTACTTCTCCTAGAGTTTCAGGGTCTTCTTCATAAGAATTCAAAGAAGAAGAAAATGGTTATGTTAGTTTGAGAGTGATTTGTCAAAAGGGTTAATGCCTTAATGCGTTTTGGCTGAATTTGAATGAAAAAAAAAATGAAGGATCTTTCTTCAATTGTATGATTTAATCTCCCTTTGATTATGGTAAAGCACTTCCTTTTCACCATCTTTCTTCACTTTTCTACCAACCCTTTAGTTTTGTTGTTGTGACATTGTGTTCCATGCTTTAATGTGATCTTTTCAGCTAAGTAAAACTTTTACTCACTGTAGGATTATTATTTATTACAGACATTATAGTTTTTATAAGAACACTGTTTTTTCAAGAATAATGTTCAATTTCTTTCTGTGATAATTGAGTTTTATATATAGCAAAAAGGTCAGAACTCAGAAAGATGAAGATATTTTTCTGTTTCTCAGCAAAAAAGTGAGTGAGGTGTGAAACTGTGAGTTGCAGAAATGAAGACTTTTTTGGCTGGTTCTAATAATGGACCATCATAGTGTGTTTCAAGGATGTCTGTTTCTGAGTCAATTCACTGGAAAAAAACTATTTTGAAAAAAAAAATCAAGATAAAATTGGAAAAAAGTTTGAAACTTTTTAGTAAATTGTTTTACAATGTAAGACTTAGAGAGTGTGCTTTGTATTTGTAAAAACTCTATTCCTTCTCATCAGCTAAAACACTTTGCAGTTGTTAGTCAACAATAATATGACAGACAAACCTTTCTATCATTAAAAATGGCCCACCATGACAAAGGAGAAAAGCTCAAACAAGATGTGACAATATTGGGTCCTCTTAAGTAGAAGGCAAGTAAATGATATATATATATATATATGTATGTATGTATAATGCATGTATTGGAAATGAAACTATTACAAAGGTAATGCCAATGCCAATGCTTTGCTGCTTTTGTTTTTGTTTACCTTTTCTCTTGTTCCTGTTTTAATTGCAATTCCATAACTGCAAAGTACAAACTTTTTTGTGGATTGTTTTTCTTAACTACTTTAACCAGTTTCAGTCTGGTTTGATCTGATTTAGCAGTACTGAAAGTGCTGTTAAAGTTTGATACCAGAAAATTTGTTTTTAGGTATCAAAGAGATTAGGCAAAGGCTTGTAAGAAAACTGTGAAGATTAAGTGACCCACATGTCTTTAGCTTATTTGAAGATAGAACAGTCTTTTCCATTTAAATCATATTTAGTATGCAATCATGCAAGTTTTGGTTTTCATATATATATTTCTGTTTACTGCAATCCTTTTCTTGTCTTAGACACATCAGTTAGCAGAGTTCTTAAGAAATGGGAACATACTCAGCAGGCTAAAGTAAAAAAGTTGAGGCTTTCTTTTATGATTAGGATTGAAAATGAAGTTAAAAGAAAAACAACAGAAAATGTGCAATTTCCCTTTGAAAGTTTATTTACTTGGTCAATGTTCGAAATAAAAGGTGAACTTCGAACTATGAAGCACGAACACTTCGGTTTAAAATCGTATTATGTACTCTATATGTTCTCGTATTGGGATATATTAGGTACGATTTAGGTACATGTAAGTATTTTTTCACTTATTTCTTTCTTCTTTCTTTCCAACTCTTACATGACTCAACTATAAATATACAAGTATATGTGATGTCATGCTCATATAATTTTTTATTTTTTATTTATATATATTTTTAAATATAAAATTTATTTTATATTTATCATACTTTTTCGACTTCATACTTATTATTTTGATTTAAGATATAAACAAGAAAACAAAAATTTAAAGACATTTCCTGTTTAAGTTTGTACAGAAAATAACATTTATAAATATTGTAATGGGAACTGTTATGTCCACTGTAATTCATTGCATATATAAATATATTTGTTTATTTTATCTGTATCCGTACCTGTAATTATGATTTAAAGGTATAAAAAGGAAGAAAAAAAACTTAAAGACATTTCCTGCTTTTTATTGCAAAGTTGAATGAAATGTTCATAGGAAACATTTTCCACTACATACTTTTTCTTTTTCACCAGAAACCTAACATTCATGAGATCCTGTGTTTCAAAGCAGACACGTAGGATTCATCTTCTGAAAAATGAAATCCAAATCCACTTCCTTTGAAACATTATTGTACCTGCAAATTGATTATGACATACAATGTTGGGTAGATATGTCTTTCCATCCTTTATGGGGCGACAAAAGTGGCCTCATTTGAATGTCTGAAAACATTAGTTGTTGTCACCAGGTTTGAAACCATACCCATTGCTCATAATGAAATCACAAACAGAAATTGCAGAAAACCAAGATTTATTGCATTTGAAAGTGATTTATTATGTGTATGAACTGTTACAGTCGTATTATTACACACGTATAAAATTTCTATTAGATCTCCGAGAACGAGTTGATAGTCTTGAACCCATGGTTCTCGGGAAGAGGACCGTTTCCAGGACGGACAGTGATTATAGCCTCCAAACCTAAGACATGGATGATCATGGAAATATTAGTAATCAAAGTATATATCTCCTTAATTTTCTAGTTCGAGTTAACACTGAAATCGGGAACTGATCTACAGAACAACCAGACTTTCAAGGTACATGTTCCATTGACAACTTATTGAAGTGCAGTGAATTTGTTGTTGCTTATTGAATTCGTATGATTTGGATTCTCTTGCAACAGTATAGCATATCTAAGGGGAAATAAAAACAAGAGAAACCAACAAAAAAGAAAGAAGGAATATGAGAAGTAGTATCATTTATTTTAGAATACAAGTTTATAAACTGAATCGAATCAAATATGGTATCGGAATATGGACACAGAGAAAAACAAGAAAAAAAAAGTGGAACCCATGATATTTGTAATCTGTCATTCACTGTTAAAAAGCAAAAACAACAGAGCAGTATGATACCTGCAGCTTTTGCAGCAACGGCTTCTTGATAGATATCAGTCAGAAATAGTATCTCAGATGGCTTATCAACTCCCAAGGTCTCGGTTATTTCAACGTAACTGTGTTTTTCTCTTTTGTGGCTGCAAGCAAAGAAGGCAAAACGAAGTGTTACCTTGGAAATTGAGTGATAAGAATGGAAGCAACCAAGAAGGTTGAGAATTTACCCCACTGCGGTGTCGAAATATCCAGATAAATACTTTCTCAAATCGCCAAATTTTGTATTTCCAAAGAGAAGCCTCTGAGCTAATCTGCTACCACTAGAATATATGTATACCTGTGGTGAAAAGAGGAAGGAGTGATTAACATTGAAATTAAACTTGTTGTAAATAGTCGAGAATACATGTATACATCTGGTGTCAATGTCCGATCCGTGTACGTGTCTGACACAAGCATGTACAGTTTTCTAAGTTTTTCATATATTTGGAAATTCCGTGGAAGGTCATATCCTCATACACATTGTCCAAATATGCGTCAATATAGGCAGTTCAACAAAAATGAAGAGTTGGAATGGCATAGTTAAGGAGTACCGGTCTTTTTGGGAAGGAAGAGGAAGAGGAAGTGGAAGAGGAGAGAGTTAAAAGGCACTCCTAAAACGTGACCCAAAGATACATTTCAATTTTTAGTAATGTATGTTCGTCTGCTCAGAAATAACAGAAAACATCCCGTTTCTTTGCTAATAGATGCTACAACTTTATGACCACTCGGTATCAATAGGACATGAACATTATATTAACTTGAACTTAGGTCTAGATCAGGTCCAATTGGACACCTATCATCTAAGAATATTGGCTTCAGTTTAGCATAATGATTAAAATGGCTTGCGAAAATGCTGCATTATGGAGTTCATGCATAATAAACTGAAGAAAATCGTGGAGCCCATATCTTCATACAGAAAATATAAATGTCAAATAATGAAGTAAAGAGTGAAGGGAAAATGCAAGATACCTTCACACCCAAAGCATGCCACTCTTCAAGAGCTTCTGGTACTGTCATCGAAAACTATGCCTTTGAGCTCATTGTTCTCGAATCCACTTCGCCATATATGACCCTATTTTGCTTCATATATTAGCTCTATCCTAAAGGTAAGCTTTGAAAATGTATTTTCTTTGAATTCATTTTGCTTACTTGCAATTGCTTCAAGGCTGTGATTTTTCGATCAGCTTTTATCATTGCTTCCACATTAGAAACCAAAGCTGCAATCACCTCTTCTTTTCCTGCTTCGTCCGAGGGGATAGGTACAGCACCAATAACACCTTGCTTCAAGTCATCTTCAACCTGCAGAAAACCAGTTAGCATTCAATATAGACATCCGATTTAGGAGTCGATCTCAAGTTCTTTGATTGCCCTAATCTCCATTATAAATAGTTGGAGTAAGATTTCTTATTCATTAAGAGTCAATTGTGGCTTAAGTTAACTGTTAAACATGCTTTTTTCATATAGAAATATTAAAAATAGAAGGTTCAAAGATCCAAAGAAATGTCTTACTTGAGAACATAATAACTTAATATCATCTTGGGTTTCAGCACTAGTATACGTTGAAGATAAATGCCTCCCGACATTGTTTCGGGCATATGGAAAGAGAATATCCGTTACAAATGAAATAGGAGTAGTAGTTCCTTCAATATCAAGGACAATGCAACGCTGAAACAAAATAAAACATAGATGAGAGCATATTTTTGACCAGTGAGTGTAACAATGTACTTGTTCAGCAATAAAACAATCAGAGTCTACCAAAATGTCATTCATCCATTCAAGTAAATATCCTGAATTTAACCAACTGAAGGGAAAATATGTAAAATTCTTACTGGTAACGACTTCACATTACAATTTGAATCCATCGTCCTAGCCTTTTTAGACACATTACAATCGACACCTGGAGCATCTTTAACACCCTGAATGGGGCCATGATCTGGAGTAGACCAGTCCAAGCCTAGTTGATGAAGTTTAATAGCAGAATCAAAGAGGTAATGATAACATTCAGCCTGAAATAGTAAGGCACAAAGTACAACCGAAGCAACATGTAAGAATCTCTATCTTACTAGGGAGGAGCATTGACTTTTAATGGAGGTTTTACATTTTACCATCATTTTTATGTTCCAATTCATATGCGTACAAAAATGCTTTTGGCATTTGTAAGCAGTGGTATAACCATGAGAGAGAGGCTTGAGACACTTTCTGAAATTTCCCCTGTTGGAACTCGAATATATACATAAGTTTAACGAACCTGAGTTTTAGCACTGATCCATGAGTCTCCCCATACATATATGCCATGATTGCGCACAAGAACTGCAGTCGCTTTAGGATAGGCTTCAATCTGAAAAAAATTGAAATGGACTTCAATTGAGTGAAAACAATATTATGCATCAATAAATTTGACTGAAATTGGGGTGAAGAATATGTTTTCAATAGAAAATTGGTACTAGGAAATTCTATTCAGCTACATCAACATTTCATGCTGATCATAAAACCAGTCTCATAATCACTATTGACAATTTGACATGATTAATGCAAAAGAGACATACAGCTTTGGCGAGAGAATCCGTTAGCTCGTTTTCATAGGCTGTATTCTCTATTATTGGAATCACAAGTTCATCATAGTAACCATGTCCTTGAATTCCTTTTATCATTTCCATATGAGTGATCTACAGACATCCAAATGAGAAAAGTGAATCAATCACTAAAAGAACACAGATGTGTACCAGTAAAGAAAGAAAGAAATACAGAGAAACACATTCTAGAACAATATTATGGTCACATGTCAACAATAACTTACACGAAACTCTTTCGAATGAGGATTGATCATTGTAGCAAGACAGGATTCGATTCCATGACTGTGGATAACAGCTCCAGCATTACGCATATGATAAGCCTGAATTATGAGGCAAAAAGAACACTTGAATATAAACACAGAACTCGAAACATAAATAAACAAGGTGGGACAAGACAATTTGTGTTGAACAAATAGGATCAAGAGCACCTAAACTAGATTAGAATTTAGAACCAAATCTGCCGGTTATTGAATTCCAACTGGGATTTTTTTATCAATTTTTGTACCAAAACAAACAACATCTGGCTATGTTCTGATTTCAATCCAATAGTAATTTCTTTTGTATGGTTTTCCTACAAGAACAGAGATAATAATACCTTCATAAAAAGAGGAGCACAATCGGAGCACTTAGGAGGCTTATGAGGGTAGGGCTTTGGAGAAGGTGAAGATATTATAGTCCCATCCCCCGATAATACATACATGTCGTCTGGTTCCATTCTCTCCTTCTGAACACCTATCAAATTACCAAGCCAAAACCGTAGTTAAAGCTATTTTAGAAGAGAATATAGACAGTAACTTGCAAACAACAAACTTCCAGTAATCAAAAGAATGCAAAGGAATAAACAAACATGAAATTGAATGCGAATGACAACATATACAAAATAATGAAAAACAAGTTCTGTCCACCGGACTGTATACTGAGGTGAGTAATAGTATTCATAATTCATTGAAAGAAAGATGTCAGAAAGAAAATTAGACTCATATGGATGGAGAAAAATCAACATTTGGATTCATTTGAACTTGAAAATAATATACAAAGTAGCCAAAAAGGCCTTTAAAAGAGGGGAAACGTTTGAGCCAGATTAACCATACCAGATACCCCAGATATCAGAGTCATTCATAATCATGGTTGAATAGTTAATATCCAAAAGCAAAGAGAGTAAAGGAAAACAAATAAGTAATCTAAACAGCAGCTAAAATCTTGATTAATAATAATGAAGAAAAAAAAACACAAATTTGTGCTTGAATGACACAACAAAAGCTAAAAGAACCATAAAAAAACATCTTCAGCTAGGAAGGCAACAATTGCTATAGTAAAAGGTCTGGATTAATATAAAAAAAAAAAGGGTCTTGAGCCTGAATATGAAATGCCCATAAAACAAAAGAACCGCGGGAAAAAAGGCTGTTAAAACAATAACACCCTATATATCAATTATAATAAAAATCCAACTTAGAACTACAATAACATGAATAAACGATCAAACTCCCCAAATTAATCATTAAAAATTAAAACTTTGAGCTTCAATAACCAATAGACAGGCTTGGGAACTAACAAATCAAGATAAGACCAAAAGCTAATAAAAAATAAAAATTATCTAGATATTAATAAACACAAAAAGTCCGAACACGCAGATTTAAAACCAAATATTTAGAAGCCAAAAAACACCACAAAAGGGGGAAAACAAGATGATTGATTGAGGAAAAGTTACCAGAAGGGGACATGAGGATGAGTTGCTGTGGCTTAGGGATGGAACTATCATGGACCTTCAAAGTGATGCTGCCACCTGTTCCCGAGACCCATCCAAGGCTATAGAACTGGCGACAAAGCTCAGATATCAAAGATCTCGCCTCCTTCACTGCTTGGCTATCTAAATAAGCTTGTGAAACACTCCCCATTTCAGAGCCTCCGTTTACTGAAGCCATTGCAAAAAGAGAAAGAAGAAAGAAAACTCTTTAAAATATGCCCTGTAAAGAATAAAACTCCTTCACTGCTTTTGTGGGTGATTTTAAAATATGCCCTCTAAAGATTAAAGCTTTGGGGCTATACATTTTTGGCATAATATTAAAAATCAACTCTAATATTTAATTAAATTATTATTTGGTTGTTATTTTTAAAATAATTTAATTTTTAATATCTTATTTTTATCAAAATAATTTTTTTACATATAAAAATTAATTAATCAAGATAAATAATTTAAAATGACATAATAAATTTATATATTAATACATACTATAATAACTATTTAAAAAATAACTTTATAAAATAACACATCAATTAAAAATAATTTTAATATATATAATATAAAAAATTTAACATATGATTTTATTAAATTATTTTATATTAATATAAAATAAAATATTAAAAATTAAATTATTTTTAATAAAAATTAAAATAATTATACAATCAAAAAGTTAAATATATATTTTTAAGTAGTTTGTTTTGGACATGCTTTGGATAGATTCAGGTAAGGTAAAAGTGATTTTTTTTTTTTATATTAAATCATAATTAAAATATTAATTATTAGAATACGAGAGTTCACTATCTTTAAAAATATGTTACTAATATTTTACGATTCCAAATCATATTTATGGCAATTTTTTTAATTATTATCTTTGTTGTTTTTGAATTTTTATTTTTTGTTCACTCATATATTAATATAAAGTTCACTATTCAATCTATTTTGTAGATTTTATTGTGATTTTTAAAATCATTGTTAAAACTGTTTTCTTTAAATTTTGCTGTCAAGTTTTATAATTTTTTAATATTATCATTTTTAAAATAGATATCAAAATCGATCATTATGTATTTTAAATAAAACTAAACTGAATCATATTTACAATAGACTATATTCAAGTCATGGAGATTTTATTTTTATTATAGATAAATTATTCTTATAATCACCCGTTTTTATAACCTTCTTCACCCATAAATCAATTTACAATCAATTATTTAAGTATGTCATCTTTTATTTAAGATTGAAATCAGAATTTATCAGAAAAAATAATCATAAATAACTTTAAATCCAGAACTAAATTTGAGATCGATTTAGGCCTAAATTTAAAGCTACATGTCTAAGAATTTTACCTATTTCGTTATATACAATAACTTAAAATCCATACCTAACCTGAACACAATTTAATATCAACATAATATAAATATATAAAAATCAAAAACTTCAAAATAAAAATTTTAAATATACTAAATTTTTTATTAAAATATAAAATATCTTAATCACAATTATTATATATTTAAATACACAAATATCGATCATACGAATACACTATTTATTAAATTTATACGATGGGAAAGTTACATAATTTGTGAAGATAAACAAAGCTTGTGATGGTTTAGAAAATGGCACATGGTGATTAGCTCCTTTTACTGTTATGAAAGTCAATAAATTGTCATACGAATACAACCACCCTCCTTCCTGCAAGTTTAATCATCATTTTATTTCAATTCAAATTTACAAAAATAATTATATTAATAAACCAATAAAATTAAAAAATAAATATATAACCTTGTTGTCATGATGCCATGCTTCATTTTTGGTCAAGTTCATATTCATATCCTTGGCCAACTTTTTAACATGTTTTAAGGTTCCAATCATGGGGATTGCTCCATCTTCATCTCCACTGTAATAAAAAAAATGTAAGTCATACATTAATACATTATTCATTCAAAACTCTTGAAAAAGTTCATGTAAGAACATAACCCAACCTGAATATGGTAATAGGAACAGATTGTTGGAGAATTTGCTTCAATGTCGGAAGCATGTCATTATCTTTATCAAATATGTTGTACTTGAGACCACTTTGCCTAGTAAATAATAATAGAAATTATAATAAAAGTTTCAGTATAATTCTTGGAAAACAATAGATGAGTTTAGGTTTAAAGATGTCTCTATTTGACTTACGGGAAACAATTCTTCCATGGATATCTCAAGTTGGTTCGGTTTTCACGAAAAGCTTTTTGAACTTCAGGAATGTTAAAGTAGAAATTTGTCCGAAAAAGAACACACATATCTACTTCATCGGTGATTTTAGTTACCTGTGACACAAAATATCAAATAACATAATCTTAGTACGAATTTAATCAGACATGTATTTATTCGCTAGATATACCTCTTTTCTTGATATAAGATCTTTTATTTTTCCATCACATAGGGTACGACGGATATCAAATTGTTTTTTCTTAGCTGCTTGAACCGAAGTCACATTAAATGCAATCATTTTCGATCTCCTTATGAGCCGATGACATGATTCAGACCATGTATCAACATTGTCGGAATAGTTGTCTTCGTCGATTCCAAAACAAAGTTTCACAATTTGTTGGTACAATTTCTGAGGAATCATCCCTTTTGACACATATAATTCGTATTCCGCAAGAATGTCTAGCTTCAACCGAAGGACAGGATTTCCCAACTATATATGTAAACATTAAAAAATCATTAAAATTGTTAGGAAAATCAAAATTGTATTGACACAAATATAAAAAATAATCAAATTTAGAGCTCGCTTACTGCTATTCCTCTGAGATTAAATGCGTTTTTCTTTGATTCATTGTTGTGTTGAAGTAAAGATTTAGCGAAGTTGGGCACGAAGTGTCCTAAGAAAATAATATATTTGAAATATTAAATTGGTTCAACTAGTTTAGTTAAGATATATTTGTCGGATAATTATACACTGAAGTACCTACATAGCTTGTTCCTCCGATGTATAAATCTCTATATTTGAAAATTGGGTACTTTTCAAACCATTTCAGTAGGAATGCAAGCAAATCGTCATCTGTACAAAAAATGAAAGGAAATTTTATGAATTGTCACCTTTTATTTTTTTTAATTAAAAATAAGAAGGTGAAAATTTGGTTTTGAGGGTGATCATACTTGTATTAGAATCTCCGGCTTGATAATTACTTCTTATGTTTGAATATGACCATCCAGATCCAACAGGTGAATCGATAAACAACATATTTGACACTACAATTTGTATATCAAAAATTCGAATGTGTCAAATTGATATCAAATCATGCATTTATATGTAAATTTTAGGGGGAGAGAAAAAACAACCTTTGTTCCAAGCATAGGGATTTCTCTTTAGGCCATGGGCATTGTTTGTAGTAATGAAAGGGCCGACACCAACAAAACTATCTCCGACTGAACTGCAACTTGGTCCTGAAAAAAATAACTCGAGATTTAGTTCAACTGATTCATAATCATTTGCAATAGATGATGTTTCATAGGTTTAGAGATTTAAATTTTAACATCTATAATCTTTTCCTCCGAGAATTCTTGTTTTAGTAAAGGAGAAATTAAAGATGTAACTAACCTCCGGATAGCCAAATAGTAAGAGGTTTATTTAATGGATCGTCTTCGGCTTCAACAAAATAATAGAAAAGACTTCTACTTTCATTTGAATCAACGTTGATGTATCCAGAAAAGTGTCTGAAATTAACGATAGGTTGCCCAGGAAGTATGCCAATTTGATCATTCAAATGGTATCCAATAATACCACCAAATATGAAATAATAAATGGTATTAAGGATTCCCCTTAAACCCATTAAGAATGGATAGAACTATCGTAAGAGACTCTTAAAATGTTTGATTATTTTGATAGATTGATTTTTAATTATAAATGAATTTATATAGTGAAATTTCAAGACGGTTTTTGGGTTAAAAATTAAACAAAATACTGTTGGAGACAAGTAAATTTTAAGTTATTATAACGTAATGAAGTGTAAACAATTAATTTTGTTCGCTTGACAAGAAAATAATATCCTTTTATCACCATTTTTCAACATTTTATTATGACATGTGTCTTATGTTGTGTTTAGAGTGTCTCTAGGCACATTTTTTTTAATTAAAGAAAATATTGTTGAGACAGTTTTTATGTTTAGTTTAGAGTGTGTTTGTCTTTCGTTTTTTCTTGGTGACTAGCATATACATGTAATCAGGTAAGGGTTTCGCTTATTTCGTTATAAACATCTGTAGGACTTGAATTTCGTCCTAGGTAAATAAGTAAATAAAATAAATAAATAAATAAAATAATAAAATAAAATTAAAAAAAAAAAAGAAAAGAAAGGGATAAGAGAGTTTGGAAGTTATCTGCAGTTGGGGAGTTTTGGGTGGTTTTTTATTTGAAAATAATGAGCACGTAAAAAGGGGGGTTGGAGGAATTCAAAAGGGGCAGAGCCAATTCCAAGGGGGGAATCAAATTGGAGAGAGTCGGCGATAAGGAGATTCGATTAGGCAGCAACGGAGGATCACCGAAAACGTTATTGGAACCAAGGTAAGTTTTGTCTTTTCTTTCCCATTTATTTCTACATTCGAATGTATGGATATGGGTTAGAATTCTTAAAAATAATGGTTTCCGGTACTGTTTTGTTAGTTGTTAAGTTTAATATTAATATGGTTAGTGGGTGCGGAAGTTTAGGATTGGATTAAGAAGGGTTTTAGAAACGTATGATTAAATCTTAATTTGATTTTGGTTCGAATAGGTTTAGGATGATTTCCGGGTTTGAATGATTAGTTTAGGGCTTGAACCGGGTAGATTTAAGTGTTAGATTTGAAGTTTTGAGTTTTCCGGTGGTCGAACGATGGCCGGTGTCGGAAAAACGGCGACCGGAGTGTTCGGGTGGTAGTCATCGGCTATTAGTGGTCGTCGGCGAACTCGTCGGTGCGGTGGTCGGCGGTGGTGCTTTGGATCTGACGGTGGAGCGTGCGTCGGTTCTGGGCATTGTTCTTGGTGTTCTTCATGTTCTTCCAAGAACAATGAAGAACACCAAGCAAAAGCCATGGTTTTGATCCGTTTTGGGGGGCTTTTTCTGGGTTTTAGTTGTTAGTTGGAGAGAGTTTATGAGAAGAGTGAGTCGGCCGAGTTAAGGGTGGTGTCAAATGGCCGAGTCAACTCGGGTGGAAGGGGTTTTGCTTGACAGCAAAACGCTGTCGTTTTGGCACCCTAGGATCCGCGCGTTTTGATCCGGGTTGACCCGGATCCGCGTGTTTTAGAGGTAAATGGGGAAATTGCCCCCGTGGTTCCTCTAACTCTGAGGTGTAATTCATTTTAGTCCCTTTTTCCCCTTAATTAAGGCCTAAAGTTTTAAAATTCACTCAATTTAACCCCTAATTGAACCCAATTCGAACCATTAATTCAAAATTTCATCAATTTAGACTTGAATTAGGATTAAATTTAATTTTAAACTTAGATTTAATTTAATTAGATACTTAATTGGATTTAATTAAATTTTCTAAGCTTAGAATTAATTTAATTTGATCAAAATTAAGTTTAAATCAACCCCTAAAATTGTTTGTCAGTTCCCGATGTAACTTCTTTTATTTTAATTTCCGGTATTCATTTTCGAGCTCCTATATCTTTTTTTAATAAATAAAAGTAATTTAGCTCTTTTGTCTTTTTTTATTGTTTTAATTGCTTTATTTGATTGTTTTAATTAATATGTTTGTATACTTTAAAATCATATAGTATATTTGCTTAGGATGTCACTTAATTCACACCTAGATAATTAAAATTAGAGCCTTTTTAAGATTAGTCACTTTAATTAATTAATTAAATAGGAGAGATAATTTAGTAACGATGATGTTCTAATCATATATCTCGGATACACTAAGTGGTCAGTGTTTTGAAACAACATTATGTTGGCCAATAGTGTACTTTGGTATCGTATTTGGCGCGTCATCGAAACATAGAAAATGGCAAATAATTTAGGGTTAGAATTTAATGAAATTAATTAGGTAAATAATTAGAAACACTAATAGTAATTATTAATTTTGTTTGGTGTCAAAATGGTAGTGTTCGTGCATTCGGACGTTATCATAATACATCCGGTGAAATTAATAATTTAATAGGGTTTAAACATTTAAATCAATGGAGCCTTTTTAGGTTAGAACTTAAAATGAACCAGATAATAATTGATCATGCATTTAAAACCTTTTGGGTCAAAATTTATATTTCTTTAAATACGAGTTAAGATTTCCTATTCTAGGACGTCTTTTTTAAAGCTCGTATTTAAAAGAAATATACCTTTTTACCCAAAAGGGATATTCTTATTCGAGCGATATTTATTCGACAATAATGGATTAAATTAAATTATTTGAAAAGCCAAAATGCCACGTATAATTAATAAGGTACCGATTTCGGGCGCTCGTAAGGGTCGTCCTTACGCGTAACCGACTCCCGAACCCAAATATTTTCAAAATGAATCTCTGGTTTGTTTTATGGTGTCTGGCCTACCAAAATGGCCGGTGGCGACTCCAAATCATTTTAAAATTTAAATAATATGTTTTCAAATAAGACACTTATTTTCACAATTCATGATTAAAAGCAATAACATTCGATTTTTCAAAATTTACTTGCCAGGCTATTTTTCACATTTTTCGGTTTTAAAATGGTCGCGACAGCTTGGCGACTCCGCTGGGGACATTGATTTCTTTTTGTGAGTCAGGCCTAATTATTAATTACATGTGGCATTTCGGTATTTCGAATATAGATATTAATTCAATTCATTATTGTCAAATAAATATCGTTTGGATAAGGATAGTATTTTTATTTTGTGTGATATATCTGTCATTCATGCATCAGCTCTCGACCCGAGCTTTTACCCTTGAGTGGGAGTTAGATATTGTCCAACGTGATGCTATCCAGCTCCGAGTTTCGGATTTTTATCTGCTTCCGGTATACTAACCTTACGCGTCGTGAGGTTTTCACCTCCGTTGTAAGGGACCTATACTACCGAATCGATGTCTTATCGTCGCAGTAGACGGTAACGACAGTTCGGGAACCCAGAGTCTAGATCTAAACCCACATGTGTAGAGTAGACACCTACCCCTATTAGAGCCAGACAGAGACCATAAGATAAGGCGGTATGCTGCCGAAATGCCGCCGAAATTAGGATTTCTTTGTTTAACTGTTCTCTGGTTAATTTTACGCAACATAAATTGTTCTCTGGTTATTTTAAGTACAATTCCTCTTTGTGATTATTTTGTTTAAATCTTGTATTCACTGTACTAACACGAATTTTGTTTTGTTTTCCTTTGCTTTATTATATTGTTTTATTACCTATCATATCATTTGCATTGACATTAAATTCGAGAAACAGTGAAGTTAAAAATATTCAAAAATGTCTGAAGTGATCATTGTAGAAGATGATAATACGGATGTCTGGGGTTGGTCAGAAGCAGTCCAATATGAGAAAGGAGATAGTTTACCGTCGGGAAGTGTGTCAACAATGAAAGGTTATGTGAAGATCAACACGACTCAGAATCCATGTCTTCAGGAGGTCCGGGAAATATGGGATCAGTGGACTGATGATATGAGAGAGCAGCTTAAAAAGGAATTTGGGGACATAGCATTACTGTTAAAGGTACCCGTGGATAGACAATTACTCAGAGCAATGGCGCAATTCTGGAACCCAGCATATAACTGCTTTACTTTTGGACGAGTTGATATGACACCGACATTGGAGGAATACGAGGTATTGATTAACAGTCCTATGGTCAAGAGAGACAAGATTTATGTTAAGCCGAATAGTACTTCAGGCTTTAAAAAGAAGTTAACTCAGATCACAGGAAAGGCGAAGGAGTTTTGGGATGAAAAGCTTGCTAGTCGAGATAGTACAGACATGAACGAGGATAAACAGAGGGTTAATTGGAAAGTTTTGAAAGAGTTAATAGTGGACAGTCGCGAAGAGCCATCGAAGGTAAGAAGGATATATGCTTTATGCATTTATGGATTAGTGTTATTTCCGAGGACCCCAGAACATATAGACCCATCCACTGTCGGGTTATTCGAGAGGTTAGGTAAAGGCGTGAATCCAGCCCCTACTATCTTGGTGGAGACATACAGGTCTTTGACAGCATGTAAGAAATCAGGTGAAGGAAGATTCTGGGGTTGTGCACAGTTATTGGAGATCTGGTTCAGAGGTCATCGTTGGAATGCACCTTATCATGCGCTAAGGCATACTGTTTCATATTCACCTATTTCGGAGCATCTGAAGGATTGTGTCATAGAGAAGAAGGACGAGAGACAATGGGAGGAACTCTTTCAGAATTTGACGGATACAGATGTTGTTTGGAAGGCCTGTTGGTTGAGTAGAGGAACTGTGCTTCTGTATAGATGTGGGGAAATAGATTGGGTCCCATTGCCAGGAGTTTGGGGCGGAACAACTTATTGCCCACTTTTAGTTTCCAGACAGTTCGGATCTAGACAGTTCATACCTGCTACAGCCGGGATGGCAGGTTTCGAATACGCACACAAGACTGACGGGTATAAGTCAAAGAATGAAACGATTTTGAGAGTGTGGAAAACACTCAGGAAAGTTCAGCCTTACCGAGATCTGGAAGTCATGGCCAGGTATGACGATTGGAGGACACAGAGAGTAAATGATAAGACTTTTCAGAAGATACCCGGGATCGTTGGATCGTCAAGCGGGATTACTCAAGAAGCACCGTCTGTGATAGAGAAACTGAAGCGAGATCGAGAGCTGGATTATCAGAGATATGAGAAGACGGTTTACGATCTTACGCAAGAGTTAAACATGGCAAAGTATCAGATATTAACGCACGAGAGGAAAGAGAAAGAGTTGACAGTTCAGAATGAGAAGTTAAGTCGGGATTTGAAAGAACTACAAGATATGCATGAAGGACACAGGAGAAAATATCAGAAAGGAAGTGGGAGTAAGAAGATTTCGAGTTCGCCCGATCGCTTGAACAGGTTGGCAAAAGAAAAGGAAGAATACAAGAGGCTCTATGAACAAAAATGTCACGAAGGACGGGAAGCGGATTATAAAGCAAAGAAGAAATTAGAGAAAGAGCAAGCAAGGAATTTCGAATTGTCAAACCAGGTGACACAGCTGGAGGAGTTGATTACTAAGTATCACAATGAAGACAAGGTTCAGATTGAAAGGGAGAAAGAGGGTTTACAACAGAAAGTTGCTTCGCTTGAAAACAAAGTGCAAGAGTTAAGGGAGAAACTAACGGGCTACGAGGGAGCTTTATACCAAGATATCAGGCCGTGGAAAGCGAAGTATGAAGCAGCGCAGCGCACCATTCAATATCAAAACAACGAGTTAGTCAGCTTCAAAGAACAAGTCAGAAGTGTTGCCTCTTATGTGCAGATTTTGTCAAAGGAAGCTACAACACTCCTAAAACAACCTGACATTGAGCTAGAACATGGGGAGGTCATCGTACGTTTGCTGCATGAGTTGACCAATCTGGGGATTAGAGCTAGCAGCTTTCTGTAGTTGTTGATTATTTATCTTTGTATATGAACTTTTTAGACAAACGGATGTTTTTAAGATACTATTCTTCGAATACAATGCCTTATTGCATACATACATACATTCATGCATTTATGCATCATTTGCATCATTAATTTTAAAAAATAATAATTTTTAATAATAAAAGGTTTTGTGGCAATGAATACTTTAATCGCAATCATACCGCATTCATATTCAACACGGTCACGTGCTAAAAAGTCAGCAATGGAAGAAAGATTAAAGAAGTTAGAAGATGATCGCGTGGAGTTTCAGAATCGACTAGAGGGAATAGAAAATAGCATGAAGGACACCATTGCTAAAGCACAAGCAGATATTATCAGTCAGTTAACAGCTTTGATAAGACCGAAAGAATCAGAGAAGGACAAAGCACCGGTTGGTGGATCAAGTGAAGCTGAGGGTCAGACGGATGTTGCATCTCATATGAAAGGGCAACCTGAAGTGCAGTCGGTACCTACAAAGATTCAATTTGACCAAACAGGAGCATCTGCAAGTCATCCTGTAGAAGTTGCTGATTTTACTACTCTGAATGTTGAAGAGGTCCCGGATCTCAACTTCATGAGTGAGGTGGACAAAGTGCGTCAAGACATGGAGAAGAAATACGCTGATCATTTCAAGGCGTTAGAAGCAAAAATACAGAAGATATAGGGGGCAACCGATCTAGATACTGATGCATTTGATTTAGGGTTGGTGTCTGATTTAGTTTTACCACCGAAATTTAAAATGCCAGATTTTGAGAAATATAACGGAACGACGTGCCCGAATGCTCATATGACTATGTGTTGTCGCAAGATGGCTGCTTTCAACAAAGATGAAAAGTTGTTGATTCATTGCTTCCAAGATAGTTTAACAGGTTCAGCGTTGCGATGGTATACACAGTTGAGCCGAGCAAATATAAAGACATGGAAAGACTTATATCGTGCCTTTCTGGAGAATTACAAGCATGTGTCAGAAATGGGACCTACTAAAGTAATGTTACAACAGATGGGTCAGAAGTCGAATGAGACGTTCAGACAGTATGCCCATAGGTGGAGGGATTTGGCTTCCCAAGTACAACCCCCACTGGTTGAAAGTGAAATGACCAATATGTTTGTTGATACATTGAAGGGTTTGATGTACGATCGTTTGTTTACCAATACTTCGATGCAAAGCTTTTCTCAAATTGTTGCTACGGGAGAGCTTGTGGAAGCAGCCCTGAAGAGTGGAAAGATAGAAGGACCTGATAGCTCTAAGAGGAATTTCAGGAAGAAGGATAGCGAAGTGAACAACGCCGTTGTGTACGCGGCGCCGAGAAATGTAACAATTTCTAAGCCGGGGGCAGGAGCCGGTAGCTCACAGAGTTCAAACAAGAAGGATTCGAAATGGGAGAGGCCAAGCTTTACACCTATCCCAATAACATATGCCGAGCTGTATACTCAGCTATATGATGCGGACTTGATACGTCCGTATCACATCATACCACTTTCGCCTCCATATCCGGCGTGGTATGATCCGAGGGCCCAGTGTGTATATCATTCCAATGTTCAAGGACACAGCATCGAGAATTGTACCGCATTCAAGAGAATAGTCCAAAATCTGATCAATACTGGTGTGTTAAAATTCGACGAACCCAGTATATCCGCGAATCCGTTACCAAACCATAGTGGTCGAGGTGTAAATATGATTGAGGAGGACCAGATGAAGCAGATAAAGACAAGTGTATCGGAGATCAGATCGCCTTAAAATGGGTGTTTGAACAATTGTTCGATAATGGACTTTTATGTCAGGAAGTGATGTTGAAGAGACCGATGGAGGCAGAATTGTATTGTGAATTTCATCAAGAGCAAGGACACGCGATTCAGTGTTGCTCTGAGTTCAGGAGTTTGTTACAGGGGATGATGGATAATAAGGAGGTGGAATTTTTCGTTCAGACCGAAGGACGAAGAATGATGGATGTATGCACATCTGAGAGAAGCGCGCCAAAGTACAGTACAGATAAGCCGTTGATTATTTCAATCCGACCAAAAAGCGATAGTTCATCAAGGGAAGTAAAACCAATGGCTACCCCTCGCATAGTGATTACTCCTCCTGCACCTTTTTCGTTCAAAGACACACAGAGGATCCCATGGAATTATACTGCAAGCGTAACAATGCCGAGCAGTTCAAAGCCCGTCAAAGAGATACATCCTGAGGAGCCTGTGATTGGGAATGAGGGTGAGACTGAGGAACCGGTGAACGAAGTAGGACATTTCACGAGGAGCGGAAGATGTTATTCGCATGTTCAGGAGAAGGAAGAAGAGAAAACGAGGAGTGTTGAGAAGAAGAAGATTTTTGAAGATCTAGTGCCGAAAATAAATGAGCCTGTTACTGAAGAGCAGGCACATGAGTTTCTGAGATTCTTGAAACACAGTGAGTACAGTATTGTTGAGCAGTTGAGGAGACAACCATCAAGAATTTCCATTCTTGATTTGTTGTTGAGTTCCGAAGGACACCGTAAGGCTTTGTTGAAGGTGTTAAACCAGACGTTCGTCCCGAATGATATATTGGTAAACAAGCTGGATCGGATAGTTAATCATATTACTGCCGACAATTACATAACATTTGCTGATGATGAGATCCCGGATGGTGGAATGGGGTCTATTAAAGCTTTAAACATTACGACCCACTGTAAGGGTCATGTCGTACCGGGGGTGTTGATTGATAATGGGTCAGCATTGAACGTATTACCGTTAGTGACTCTGCAAAGGTTACCAATTGACAGTGCCCATATGAAGAGCTACCAGAACGTAGTCAGAGCATTTGATGGAACAACGAGAGACGTGTTGGGCAAGATAGAAGTCCCGTTGCTGATTGGGCCGACTGTGTACAATGTGGATTTCGTTGTCATGGATATCAAGCCCACGTATAACTGTTTGCTTGGAAGACCTTAGATTCATTCTGCCGGGACAGTGCCGTCATCT
Organism: Abelmoschus esculentus; assembly: GCA_035048815.1. NCBI lineage: Eukaryota > Viridiplantae > Streptophyta > Magnoliopsida > Malvales > Malvaceae > Abelmoschus > Abelmoschus esculentus. The sequence goes on along the minus strand of JAUCBN010000039.1, from coordinate 1,432,479 downwards.
CTGCATCAGAAGTTGAAATTCGTGATAGATGGGAGGCTCGTGTGTGTTGGGGCAGAGGAAGACATTATTGCTTCAGTTTCTACTGATACGCCGTACATCCAGGCGAGTGAGGATGCATTGGAGTGTTCTTTCAAGGCGTTGGAGTTCATCAATGCCGCGTTTGTTGCTGAAGGCGCGAAGTTTCCATGTCCAAGATTGTCGAACTGCACAGAAATGACTGTTAAGCAAACTCTCGGTAAAGGAGCCAAGACTGAAAAGGGATTAGGAAGGAAATTGCAAGGAAGCTTACGTCCAAGACCTATGGTTATGAAGAAGGGCCGAGCTGAATTAGGTTTTTCAATGGAGGCATTTTGGAAGAAGTATGGGAAAGCTGCATCTAAGAAGCTGATCTCATTGAGTTCAAAGATTGACTTTATATCTCATGGATTTGTGAATGTGACTGAGCAAGCGAAGAAGAATCATCAAGAAGCTGTCAGGCTACAAGAGCAAGAAATTTTCGGGGATGCTTTCGATGGTTTGTTGGTGGGAGGAATTTCTGAAGGACCAAGAACGAATTTTTTGGGAGGAATCTGTCCATGTCTCCCTGGCGAAACTCTGAAAAATTGGACTGCAGAGGATTTACCTGTAGTATTTAAAACAAAGTAATGCCAAAAACTAACCTATTACTTTTGCCCGCAAGTATAGGGGATTTTCTGTAAAGGGCTTTTACATATTTCACTTGCAAACGATGTTTTTCTTTTAATTCTCAAATGGCAAACGTTTTCTTTCTTTATTCATTCATTTAATTATTTATTTATTATTTCATTTATTCATTCATTTATTATTCCTTTCCAAATATATAAGTTTTCTTCGCAGGTTCCCAATCAGTGATAACATGAGTGACTCTGTGCCTAATTCCGAAATAGATTTGGAAAAGATCTCTTGTCTAACAGATATTAATGAGTGTGAAGATAATGCGGATTATGAAGTTCCCGAAGAATTATTAAGGTTGGTGGAAAAAGAAGATAAACAGATCATGCCATACAAAGAAGAAATAGAGATTCTAAATCTGGGTTCTGAAGAACTGAAAAGAGAAGTTAAGATTGGGGCAGCGTTCTCAGCTGGGGCAAAGCAAGATTTAGTTGATTTGTTGCGAGAGTTCAAAGATGTTTTTGCATGGTCCTACCAAGATATGCCGGGTTTGAATACTGACATTGTGGTGCACAAGTTGCCAATTAGACCAGAATGCAAGCTAGTACAGCAGAAGCTCAGACGGTTGAAACCAGAGATGCTTTTGAAAATCAAAGAAGAGGTTCAGAAACAGATTGATGCGGGATTCTTACAGGTGGCAGCATATCCAAAATGGGTGGCAAACATAGTTCCAGTACCGAAGAAAGATGGGAAAGTAAGAATGTGCGTGGATTACAGAGATCTAAACAGAGCGAGTCCGAAAGATAACTTTCCTCTACCTCATATAGATGTTCTGGTTGATAACACATCAGGGCATTCGTGGTTCTCTTTTATGGACGGCTTTTCGGGTTACAATCAAATCAAAATGAATCCGGAGGATATGGAGAAGACGACTTTTACTACACTGTGGGGCATGTTTTGTTATAAAGTCATGCCTTTTGGGTTGAAAAATGCTGGGGCAACGTACTAGAGGGCTATGGTGACATTATTTCATGATATGATGCATAAAGAAATTGAAGTCTACGTAGATGATATGATCGCCAAATCCCAAACAGAAAATGGGCATGTTCAGAATTTGAGAAAGTTGTTTCAGAGGCTACGAAAGTATCAGTTGAAACTTAACCCTAATAAGTGTACTTTTGGGGTTACATCTGGCAGGCTGCTTGGTTTTGTGGTTAGCAGACGAGGTATCAAAATTGATCCAGATAAGGTTAAAGCGATTCAGAATTTACCACCTCCAAAAACCCAAAAAGAAGTTCGAGGTTTCCTTGGAAGGTTGAATTACGTCTCTCGGTTTATTTCTCAGTTAACTGATAGATGTGATCCAATCTTTAAATTGCTGCGAAAGAATAATCCATGTGAGTGGGACGACACATGTCAAGAAACGTTGGACAAGATCAAACAATACTTGTCAAATGCGCCGGTGTTGGTGGCTCCTGTTCCTGAAAGACCATTGATCCTTTACTTGACGGTGTTCGATAATTCCATGGGGTGTGTGTTGGGGCAGCATGATGATACTGGAAGGAAAGAAAGGGCAATTTATTACCTGAGTAAGAAGTTTACCGAATGTGAAGTACGGTACCCGTTTATCCAGAAGCTGTGTTGTGCGCTTATTTGGGTTACTCGACGGCTTAGACAATACATGTTATACCATACCACGTGGTTGATATCAAAGCTTGATCCATTAAAGTTTCTGATGGAAGCACCAGCATTGACCGGGAGGTTAGCACGTTGGCAAATGTTGTTGTCTGAATTTGACATTTTATATGTAATTCAGAAAGTAGTTAAAGGGAGTGTTATAGTTGATTTTCTCGCAAGTAGAGCTTCAGAAGATTATGAACCTTTGAACTTTGATTTTCCCGATGAAGATGTGATGACCATTTATGTGGAGGAAGATGATGAGGTGAAGAAATGGAGTTTGTATTTCGATGGAGCAGTTAACGCGCTAGGACGTGGAATTGGAGCTGTATTGATCTCCCCAGGTGGTATATACTATCCTCTCACAAGCAAGTTAGAGTTTTTGTGCACGAACAATATGGCAGAGTACAAAGCATGTGTTATGGGATTGAGGGTTGCAATAGAAAGAAAAATAAAAGCCCTGAAAGTGTATGGAGATTCAGCCCTGGTTATTTATCAACTACGTGGAGAATGAGAGACAAAAGACACAAAGTTGATGGAATACCGGAAGTTGGTGTTAGAACTGATTGAAGAGTTTGAAGAAGTAACTTTTGCATACCTCCCCAGAGAAGACAACCAGATGGCGGATGCCCTAGCTACACTGGCTTCGGTATTCCAAGCAAATAGACCGGAAGATATGATACTGATCCGAATGCAAAGTTATGAAACATACGCTCATTGCTGCGGTATAGAGGAAGATGATGGGAATCCTTGGTATTTTGATATTCTGCAATACATCAAATTTCAAACTTATCCATTTGAAGCGAATGATAATGATAAAAGAACAATCAGAAGAATGGCTGCCGGATATGTGTTAGATGGTGACGTCTTATACAAGAAAAGCAGAGATCAAATGTTACTCAGATGTGTCAATGCTCGTGAAGCTAGAAGTATTCTTGAGGAAGTACATGACGGGATATGTGGTACGTATGCCAACGGTTTCTCGATGGCACGAAAAATAATGAGATACGGATATTATTGGTCTACTATGGAAGGAGATTGCATAGAATACGCCAAGAAGTGTCATAAATGTCAGATTTATGCAGATAAGATCAACTCTCCACCGGTACCGTTACACACTATGAATTCACCGTGGCCTTTTGCTGTATGGGGAATGGATGTAATTGGGCAGATTCACCCAAAAGCTTCGAATGGGCATCGTTTCATCTTAGTAACTATTGATTATTTCACCAAATGGATAGAAGTTGCTTCTTATGTTAACATTACGAGGACAACTGTGTGCAAATTTTTGAGGAAAGAGATCATTTGTCGATATGGTCTACCAGAACGAATCATCACAAATAATGCTACTAACTTCAACAACAAAGTGATTACAGAAACCTGTGAGCAGTTCAAGATAATTCATCACAACTCTGTGGCATACCGACCGAAGATGAATGGAGCGGTTGAGGCAGCTAACAAAAACATCAAGAAGATCGTATCGAAGATGACAGAAACGTACAAAGATTGGCATGAAAGACTTCCTTTTGCTTTGTTTGCGTACCGTACTTCAATGAGAACATCTACTGGGGCAACACCCTACTCTCTAGTGTATGGGACTGAAGCAGTGTTACCACTTGAAGTTGAAATTCCATCTCTTCGGGTTTTATCAGAAGTGAAACTAGATGACGCAGAATGGGTACAGATTCGTTTTGATCAGTTGAATTTGATTGAAGAAAAGCGGTTGAAAGCTATTTGCCATAGCCAAATGTATCAGAAGCGGATGATTCATGCTTATGATAAGAAAGTTCAACCGCGAGAATTCCGAAAGGGTGATCTAGTGCTCAAAAAGATCTTGCCGATTCATCGTGATTTCCGTGGGAAATGGATGCCGAATTGGGAAGGGCCATATGTTGTCAAAAAGGCCTTTTCCGGAGGTGCAATGATCTTGACTGAAATGGACGGAAAAGAATTACACAAGCCTGTGAATTCCGATTCAGTTAAGAAAAATTACGCCTGAAGAATAAAAAAAAGAAAAAAAAAGAAAAAAAGAGAATAATAGAAAAATAAAAATGAAGCGAAAATCCGAAAGGGCATTTCATATAAAAATGATAAAAATAAAGAAGGAGGGGTTGAGATGAAAACTCGCAAAGGGCGTCTCGATACCAAAGGAGGATTTGGGTCAAAAACCAGAAATGGCGGCTCAAATGCATAACAGTAGGCATCCGGCAATCTATACCTCTCGGTTATCTAGTAATTCAGAAAGGGGTTTCATGTTTGCAAAATTAGATCATCGCTTGAAGAACTATTAGACAAGCAGATCTACTTTAAATCTATATCTCGGGAAAAGGTCCCGATGATTGCATGTAATGGGCACTTGAGAATTTGCATTTGTTTCTTGATTTTCTTTCTTTTGGTATGCCATGACTATTTTAAAAATTCAATACTTATTACAAACATACAAAAAGCTTCAATACATATTCATTTTCTCTTCCGAGCTTTTCTTTTTATCCAAAGCATCGTGCAAGTGAACTCGTGTAAATTAATAAGTATGAGAATCTTTTGTCATTATCTTGTTTTAAAAGTTATAGGTAATATCCGCTTTTCCAGATTAAGATGCTGGAATGAAAGGTGAATATGTTCAGACGGTCAAACAGAATCCTAAAACAAGGAACACAACAGAAGGGAGTTTTCAAACAGTGACTGAAATCAGTGTCAAGACCAATTCAAAAAAAAGAGAGAGAAAAGAAGAGAAAAAAAAAGAAAAAGAGAAAAATCGAAAAAAGAAAATAAAAGAAAGAATAAAAAAACAACAAAGTGAAAACCTGAAAGGGCACTTTGAGGAAAAATAATTTGAAGTGAAAACTTGAAAAGGTGCTTCAAAAACAACTTTGTGAAAAAGATTGTCATCAAAGGTTGCCCCTTTATATGAGATGAAGAATCAAGATATCATCAAGATTGCAGAGAAAAGAGGAAAGAGTCGATTGTGCTCATCAAAATGACAATTGACTGATAATATCTGCCTGTCTAGGCATACTCATGCATCATAATAGAAATATTTGCATTAGGATCATACTAATAAAGCATCATATTTCTATTTGAACAGGATTCAGAAACCTACGAGAAATGATTCAGCAAAAACAATCAAACAACAACAATTCAAGCTTTCATGGAATATGAGGAATTTCGTAATAAGAAGAACAACCTCAGTTTCCATCATTTGATAAGTTTGAAGAAATTCATAATAAGAAGAACAACTTCGAACTTTGGAGAATTTCATAATAAGAAGAACAGCTCCAAATTTTATGAAATACGAGGAAATTCATAATGAGAAGAACAGCCTCAGGTTTCATCATCTTTTGTTTGAAGAAATTCATAATAAGAAGAACAGCTTCAGGTCATGGAGAATTTCATAATAAGAAGAACAACTCCAAATTTCATGAAATACGAGGAAATTCATAATGAGAAGAACAGCCTCGGGTTTCATCACCTTTTGTTTGAGGAAATTCATAATAAGAAGAACAGCTTCAGGTCATGGAGAATTTCGTAATAAGAAGAACAGCTCCAAATTCGATGGGATACGAAGAATTTCATAATAAGAAGAACAGCTTCGGGTTCATCATCTTTTGTCTGAAGAAATTCATAATAAGAAGAACAGCTTCAGTCCATGGAGAATTTCATAATGAGAAGAACAGCTCCAGGTTTCACGGGATACGAGGAATTTCATAATAAGAAGAACAACCTCAAGTCCCACAACAGGTATTTAGCTTGAAGAATTTCATAATAAGAAGAACAACTTCAAGCTTTGTTGGCATAACAGAGGCCAAGAAGTTCAGACGAAATTCATGTCTTTTCAGTCTTTGCTCGTCTCCTGTTCCACAGCATTGAGCAAAGAGGGGCAGTTGTAGGACTTGAATTTCGTCCTAGGTAAATAAGTAAATAAATAAAATAAATAATTAAATTAAATTAAAAAAAAGAAAAGAAAGGGATAAGAGAGTTTGGAAGTTACCTGCAGTTGGGGAGTTTTGGGTGGTTTTTTATTTGAAAATAATGAGCACGTAAAAAGGGGGGTTGGAGGAATTCAAAAGGGGCAGAGCCAATTCCAAGGGGGGAATCAAATTGGAGAGAGTCGGCGATAAGGAGATTCGATTAGGCAGCAACGGAGGATCACCGAAAACGTTATTGGAACCAAGGTAAGTTTTGTCTTTTCTTTCCCATTTATTTCTACATTCGAATGTATGGATATGGGTTAGAATTCTTAAAAATAATGGTTTCCGGTATTGTTTTGTTAGTTGTTAAGTTTAATATTAATATGGTTAGTGGGTGCGGAAGTTTAGGATTGGATTAAGAAGGGTTTTAGAAACGTATGATTAAATCTTAATTTGATTTTGGTTCGAATAGGTTTAGGATGAATTCCGGGTTTGAATGATTAGTTTAGGGGTTGAACCGGGTAGATTTAAGTGTTAGATTTGAAGTTTTGAGTTTTCCGGTGGTCGAACGGTGGCCGGTGTTGAAAAACGGTGACCGGAGTGTTCGGGTGGTAGTCATCGGCTATTAGTGGTCGTCGGCGAACTTGTCGGTGCGGTGGTCGGCGGTGGTGCTTTGGATCTGACGGTGGAGCGTGCGTCGGTTCTGGGCATTGTTCTTGGTGTTCTTCATGTTCTTCCAAGAACAATGAAGAACACCAAGCAAAAGCCATGGTTTTGATCCGTTTGGGGGGGCTTTTTCTGGGTTTTAGTTGTTAGTTGGAGAGAGTTTATGAGAAGAGTGAGTCGGCCGAGTTAAGGGTGGTGTCAAATGGCCGAGTCAACTCGGGTGGAAGGGGTTTTGCTTGACAGCAAAACGCTGTCGTTTTGGCACCCTAGGATCCGCGCGTTTTGATCCGGGTTGACCCGGATCCGCGCGTTTTAGAGGTAAATGGGGAAATTGCCCCCGTGGTTCCTCTAACTCTGAGGTGTAATTCATTTTAGTCCCTTTTTTCCCTTAATTAAGGCTTAAAGTTTTAAAATTCACTCAATTTAACCCCTAATTGAACCCAATTCGAACCATTAATTCAAAATTTCATCAATTTAGACTTGAATTAGGATTAAATTTAATTTTAAACTTAGATTTAATTTAATTAGATACTTAATTAGATTTAATTAAATTTTCTAAGCTTAGAATTAATTTAATTTGATCAAAATTAAGTTTAAATCAACCCCTAAAATTGTTTGTCAGTTCCCGATGTAACTCCTTTTATTTTAATTTCCGATGTTCATTTTCGAGCTCCTAAATCTTTTTTTAATAAATAAAAGTAATTTAGCTCTTTTGTCTTTTTTTATTGTTTTAATTGCTTTATTTGATTGTTTTAATTAATATGTTTGTATACTTTAAAATCATATAGTATATTTGCTTAGGATGTCACTTAATTCACACCTAGATAATTAAAATTAGAGCCTTTTTAGGATTAGTCACTTTAATTAATTAATTAATTAAATAGGAGAGATAATTTAGTAACGATGATGTTCTAATCATATATCTCGGATACACTAAGTGGTCAGTGTTTTGAAACAACATTATGTTGGCCAATAGTGTACTTTAGTATCGTATTTGGCGCGTCATCGAAACATAGAAAATGGCAAATAATTTAGGGTTAGAATTTAATGAAATTAATTAGGTAAATAATTAGAAACACTAATAGTAATTATTAATTTTGTTTGGTGTCAAAATGGTAGTGTTCGTGCATTCGGACGTTATCATAATACATCCGGTGAAATTAATAATTTAATAGGGTTTAAACATTTAAATCAATGGAGCCTTTTTAGGTTAGAACTTAAAATGAACCAGATAATAATTGATCATGCATTTAAAACCTTTTGGGTCAAAATTTATATTTCTTTAAATACGAGTTAAGATTTCCTATTCTAGGACGTCTTTTTTAAAGCTCGTATTTAAAAGAAATATACCTTTTTACCCAAAAGGGATATTCTTATTCGAGCGATATTTATTCGACAATAATGGATTAAATTAAATTATTTGAAAAGCCAAAATGCCACGTATAATTAATAAGGTACCGATTTCGGGCGCTCGTAAGGGTCGTCCTTACGCGTAACCGACTCCCGAACCCAAATATTTTCAAAATGAATCTCTGGTTTGTTTTATGGTGTCTGGCCTACCAAAATGGCCGGTGGCGACTCCAAATCATTTTAAAATTTAAATAATATGTTTTCAAATAAGACACTTATTTTCACAATTCATGATTAAAAGCAATAACATTCGATTTTCAAAATTTACTTGCCAGGCTATTTTTCACATTTTTCGGTTTTAAAATGGTCGCGACAACATCTAGACATTTTATTGGAACCCATATACAAGGGAATTTTAGTCTTACGAAAGTATGCGATTTATGAATTTTAAGGACCAAAACTGGTTCAATTTAGGTTGCTAAGAACCCATAGTAATGAAATTATTGAATGAGATTTAAAACCAGAGAAAAAGTTTTGATATCCTAAGATGAGTTGCAATACAAAAAATCCTATGTGATCTCGAGTTTTGATGTTCACATTAGCTAAAGCTTTAATACTCGGGGTGAGTTTCAATACCGAAAAATTCGTTGTGATGTTCAATTTTGATACTCATTGATATTAAAATTTTTGGCTGAGGATTCAAATATCATTTGCAGTTGCGTTTTCGGACGTGTTATGATTATCGTTGTTGTGAGTATAATGGAGGCTATTGTGGTCACGTGGGTGTCACGGTCATGACTTTTTTTAAAGTTTGTACATCTTATTGTAAAACATGGTAATTGTAATTTTAAACATTAAAGATAATTTTTAAGGATTTTTAATGTTTTCTACAATTTATAAGATTTTATTAACATAAATTTAAAGTGAAAGTGAAATTTTGTTTAAAAAATTCTGAAATTAGATTATGATTTGTTTAGTTTAAAATTCTGAAATTTTGTTTAACATAAACTCCACTACCCAACCTTCAATCTGTCGTTACCATCGTCCCGATTACTTTCTGTCATCAATTCAAGTATTAATCAACCAAAATAGATTTCTAAAAATTGTTTTTAAAGCTTAAAAAGTGGTCTTAAACTTCTCGACTTCTCCTTTATTGATCTCACTTCTTATTGTTGGATCGAGATAATACCAGAGTATGTGCTTTACTTCCTCGTCGTCTTTTCTCCCACCATTGAGATTGTACAACCAGCTGCAAGAGCTCTAGGAATCGAAAAAATCCAAAGGTCTGCCTCTTAAATTTTCTTTTCTTAGATTTAGGTGAATAACGGACCGTTATCACCGCTATTGACCATTACCACTACTATTACGGTTGTAATTCACTGTAATCGATGTGATTCCGATTTAAAGGTATCAATTTTAGTTATCAGTGTTACCGTTAAATAACAATCGTTATAGCAGTAACAAACTGTCTTTTGAATCCCTGTTCTGGGTCTATAACTTAAATTCTTAGCTTTAAAAATGCCTGCCAAGGCTTTAAATACAATCCTAATAGTCTCAAACATTACACAATTATCAAAGGGGATCAACATGCACCTTAAACCACCGATTAACATTTTCAAGCTTAAAACATGAATATTAATTACACTAAATCAAACACATACACTGATAAGTTGTTTAAATGATCATATTTGTTTAATTATGTATTTAATGATAAATTTATGATGCTTAATCGATTATTTTCTATGTAGGGCTGCAATTCTGGAAAATTTACGGGCGCAATTCTTTAATTTTTCCAAATTCAAGGCTGCAATTTTCCAGATTCATGGTTTATTTAAGCAATTCAAACTTAAAACATGAATATTGCTAAAAAATTATGCTTTCAAGATGCTTCAAAATGTGTCTTGGATCAAGGAGAAAGGTAAAGAATAGATGGAGAAAATGAAGAAAAGAGGAAGATGAAAATAGGGAGAGATAGAGGATGAGAGAGGGCTTTAAAATTTAAGTGTTTACGTAACAATTAATAATTTTTATAATGATTTTATCAACATGGGTACGATCATGATATATTGATAGTCATAATTTAGAATAAAGTCATAATTTAGGGATTAATTTAAAATGATAATCATAATTTAGAATAAGGATCATAGTTGAGAACATGTGTTGCAATTAACTCATAATATTATCATCATAATACTAATACAAATATATAAATAATTCAAAATGTTCTAAAAACAATTTATAAATATGTGGAATTTTATTAAAATAAAAATACATTAATCACAATTATTATATATTTAAATACACAAGTATCAATCATACGATTACACTATTCACTAAATTTATACGATGAGAAAGTTACATAATTTGTGAAGATAAACAAAGCTTGTGATGGTTTAGAAAATGGCACATGGTGATTAGCTCCTTTTACTGTTAGGAAAGTCAATATATCTTCATACGAATACCACCACCCTCCTTCCTGAAAGTTTAATTAATAATCATCATTTTATTTTAAATCAAATTTACAAAAATAATTATATTAATAAACTAATAAAAATAAATAAATAACCTTGTTCCCATGATGCCATGCTTCATTTTTGGTCAAGTTCATATTCAAATCCTTGGCCAACCTTTTAATATGTTTTAAGGTTCCAATCATTGGGATTGCCCCATCTTCATCTCCACTGTAATAAAAAAAATGTAAGTCATATATACATTATTCATTCAAAACTCTTGACAAAGTTCATGTAAGAACATAACCCAACCTGAATATAGTAATAGGAACAGATTGTTGGAGAATTTGCTTCAATGTCGGAAGCATGTCATTATCTTTATCAAATATGTTGTACTTGAGACCACTTTGCCTAGTAAATAATAATAGACATTATAACAAAAGTTTCAGTATAATTCTTGGAAAACAATCTATGAGTTTAGGTTTAAAGATGTCTCTATTTGACTTACGGGAAACAATTCTTCCATGGATATCTCAAGTTGGTTCGGTTTCCACGAAAAGTTTTTTGAACTTCAGGAATGTTAAAGTAGAAATTTGTCCGGAAAGGAACACACATATCTACTTCATCGGTGATTTTAGTTACCTGTGACACAAAATATCAAATAACATAATCTTAGTACAAATTTAATCAGACATGTAATTATTCACTAGATCTGATATACCTCTTTTCTTGATATAAGATCTTTTATTTTTCCATCACATAGGGTACGACGGATATCAAATTGTTTTTTCTTAGCTGCTTGAACCGAAGTCACATTAAATGCAATCATTTTTGATCTCCTTATGAGCCGATGGCATGATTCAGACCATGGATCAACATTGTCGGAATAATTGTCTTCGTCGATTCCAGAACAAAGTTTCACAATTTGTTGGTACAACTTCTCAGGAATCATCCCTTTTGACGCATATAATTCGTATTCCGCAAGAATGTCTAGCTTCAACCGAAGGATAGGATTTCCCAGCTATATATATAAACATTAAAAAGACATTAAAATTGTTAGAAAAATCAATATTGTTTTGACACAAATAAACAAAATTTTCAATTTCAGAGCTCGCTTACTGCTATTCCTCTGAGATTAAATGCGTTTTTCTTTGATTCATTGTTGTATTGAAGTAAAGATTTAGCTAAGTTGGGCACGAAGTGTCCTAAGAAAATAATATGTTTGAAATATTAAATTGGTTCAATTAGTTTAGTTAAGATATATTTATCGGATAATTGTACATTGAAATACCTGCATAGCTTGTTCCTCCAATGTATAAATCTCTATATTTGAAAATTGGGTACTTTTCAAACCATTCCAGTATGAATGCAAGCAAATCGTCAGCTATACAAAAAATGGAAGGAAATTTTATGAATTGTCACCTTTTATTATTTCTTAAATTAGAATTAAGAGAAAAAACCATACTTGTGCTAGAATCTCCAACTTGATAATTACTTCTTATGATTGAATATGACCATCCAGATCCAATAGGTGAATCGATAAACAACATATTTGACACTACAATTTGTATATCAAAATTTCGAATGTGTCAAATTGATATCAAATCATACATTTATTTGTAAATTTTAGGGGGAAGAGAAAAACCAACCTTTGTTCCAAGCATAGGGATTTCTCTTTAGGCCATGGGCATTGTTTGTGGTAATGAAAGGACCAACACCAATAAAACTATCTCCGACTGAACTGCAACCGGGTCCTGGAAAAAATAACTTGAGATTTAATTCAATTGATTCATAATCATTCATAATAGATGATGTTTCATAGGTTTAGAGATCTAAATTTCAACATCTATAATCTTTTCCTTCAAGAATTCTTGTTTTAGTAAAGGAGAAACTACAGATGTAACAAACCTCCGGATAGCCAAATAGTAAGAGGTTGATTCAATGGCGTACTTTCGGCTTCAACAAAATAATAGAAAAGACTTTTATTAGCATTTGAATCAACGTTGATATATCCAGAAAAGTGTCTGAAATTAACAGTGGGTTGTCCGGACAACATGCCAATTTGATCATTCAAATCGTATCCAATAATACCACCAAATATCAAATAATAAATGGAATTAAGGATTCCCCCCAAACCCATTAAGAATGGATAGAACTATCTTAAGAGACTCTTAAAATATTTGATTATTCTGATAGATTGATTTACAATTATGAGTGAATTTATATAGTGAAATTTCACGGTATTTTGAGGTTAAAAATTAAACTAAATATTGTTGGAGACAAGTGAATTTGAAATTATTATAACGTATTTAAGTTTAATCAATTATTTTTGTTTGCTTGACAAGAAAATAATATCCTCCTATCACCATTTTCAACTTTTTGTTATGACATGTGTCTCATGTTGTTTTTAGAGTGTGTCTCTAGGCAGTTTTTTTTAATTAAACAAAATATTGTTGGGGACAGTTTTTATGTTGAGTTTAGAGTGTGTTTGTCTTTTGTTTTTTCTTGGTGAATAGCATGTCTGTAATCAGGTATGGGGTTTATTTGGGACCGTTTTGTTGTTTTGTTTATAAACATCTAGACATTTTATTAATGGAGCAACATATATTCATTTGTTACAAAATAATTTGTTCAAAATTTAACACCATAGATCCGAATCAAAAGATCGAATAGATTCAATGAGTCACAATCGAATCGCTTCTGGAATTTCTAAAATATTTAATCCTTTTAAAACAATTAACAAATATAAATTTATATTAATTAAAAAATAAATCAGTATTTAAATATCTTAAAAGGGGAACTCTGAATATAATATTATACATCAAAATCAAAATGAATAAATCAAAGTTACTGATTCAGTACGAAACAAGATGGTAGGTGCTGCGTTTTAAAGTTTTAATAGGTGTCATCTTTGTTAGTTCGAATATTATTATATGCTCTATTTTTCCTTTCTTTTAAGAGAGTTTTTTTTAACGAGATATAAGAGGATTCTTCAATAAAAATCATTCATCGATGAGATAAAAATAAAACAAGATGTTATGTTATACGTACCTATTAAAAAAATAGTACAATACTCTAAAATGTAGTTGAAATATCTGAAAATGATTTTAACGTCTCAACGTATTCAAAATCTACGCGCCTATTATGGTGTTTGAAGATTAATTCAGAACGAGAGTCATAGTTTAGATTGAGTACCATAGTTTGGGAACACGTGTTGCAGTTAACTCAAAATATTATCATCGTGGTACTAATACAAATATATAAATAATTCAAAATGTTCTAGAAAACAATTTATAAATATGTGGAATTTTATTAAAATAAAAACACATTAATCACAATTATTATATATTTAAATACTCAAATATCGATCATACGAATACACTATTTATTAAATTTATACGATGAGAAAGTTACATAATTTGTGAAGATAAACAAAGCTTGTGATGGTTTAGAAAATGGCACATGGTGATTAGCTCCTTTTACTGTTATGAAAGTCAATAAATCGTCATACGAATACAACCACCCTCCTTCCTGCAAGTTTAATTAATAATCATCATTTTAATTCAATTCCAATTTACAAAAATAGTTATATTAAAAAACTAATAAAAAATAAAAATATTTAAACAAATAACCTTGTTCTCATGATGCCATGCTTCATTTTTGGTCAAATTCATATTCATATCCTTGGCCAACTTTTTAACATGTTTTAAGGTTCCAATCATGGGGATTGCCCCATCTTCATCTCCACTGTAATAAAATATTTAAGTCATATATTAATACATTATTCATTCAAAACTCTTGACAAAGTTCATGTAAGAACATAACCCAACCTGAATATGGTAATAGGAACAGATTGTTGGAGAATTTGCTTCAATTCCGGAAGCATGTCATTATCTTTATCAAATATGTTGTACTTGAGACCACTATGCCTAGTAAATAATAATAGAAATTATAACAAAAGTTTCGGTATAATTCTTGGAAAACAATTGATGAGTTTAGGTTTAAAGATGTCTTTATTTCACTTACGGGAAACAGTTTTTCCATGGATACCTCAAATTGGTTCGGTTTCCACGAAAAGCTTTTTGAACTTCGGGAATGTTAAAGTAGAAATTCGTCCGGAAAGGAACACACATATCTACTTCATCGGTGATTTTAGTTACCTGTGACACAAAATATCAAATAACATAATTTTAGTATGAATTTAATTGAATATGTAATTATTCACTAGATCTGATATACCTCTTTTCTTGATATAAGATCTTTTATTTTTCCATCACATAGGGTACGACGGATATCAAATTGTTTTTTCTTAGCTTCTTCAACCGAAGTCACATTAAATGCAATCATTTTCGATCTCCTTATGAGCCGATGGCATGATTCAGACCATGGGTCAACATTGTCGGAATAGTTGTCTTCGTCGATTCCAAAACAAAGTTTCAATATTTGTTGGTACAACTTGTTAGGAATCATCCCTTTTGACGCGTATAATTCGTATTCCGCAAGAATGTCTAGCTTCAACCGAAGGATAGGATTTCCCAACTATATATGTAAACATTAAAAAGGCATTAAAATTATTAGGAAAATCAATATTGTTTTGACACAAAATAAAATAAAAACAATCAAATTTAAAGCTCGCTTACCGCTATTCCTCTCAGATTAAATGCGTTTTTCTTTGATTCATTGTTGTATTGGAGTAAAGACTTAGCGAAGTTAGGCACGAAGTGTCCTAAGAAAATAATATATTTGAAATATTAAATTGGTTCAATTAGTTTAGTTAAGATATATTTATCGGATAATTATACATTGAAATACCTGCATAGCTTGTTCCTCCAATGTATAAATCTCTATATTTGAAAATTGGATACTTTTCAAACCATTTCAGTAAGAATGCAAGCAAATCGTCATCTGTACAAAAAATGAAAGGAAATTTTATGAATCGTCACTTTTTCTATTTTCTAATTAGAAATTTGGAGAAAATTCAGTTTTTAGGGTAACCATACTTGTATTAGAATCTCCGGCTTGATAATTACTTCTTATGATTGAATATGATCATCCAGATCCAACAGGTGAATCGATAAACAACATATTTGACACTACGATTGTATATCAAAATTTCGAATGTGTCAAATTGATATCAAATCAAACATATTTATATGTAAATTTTAGGGGGAGAGAAAAACCAACCTTTGTTCCAAGCATAGGGATTTCTCTTTAGGCCATGGGCATTGTTTGTAGTAATGAAAGGACCAACACCAACAAAACTATCTCCGACTGAACTGCAACCTGGTCCTGAAAAAAATAACTCGAAATTTAGTTCAATTGACTCATAATCATTCGCAACAGATGATGTTTCATAGGTTTAGAGATTTAAACTTTAACATCTATAATCTTTTCCCCCGAGAATTCTTGTTTTAGTAAAGGAGAAACTAAAGATGTAACTAACCTCTGGATAGCCAAATAGTAAGAGGTTTATTCAATGGATCGTTTTCGGCTTCAACAAAATAATAGAAAAGACTTCTACTTTCATTTGAATCAACGTTGATGTATCCAGAAAAGTGTCTGAAATTAACAGTGGGTTGTCCGGGCAACATGCGAATTTGATCATTCAAATGGTATCCAATAATACCACCAAATATGAAATAATAAATGGTATTAAGGATCCCCCCTAAACCCATTAAGAATGGATAGAATTATTGTAAGAGACTCGTAAAATGTTTGATTATTGTGATAGATTGATTTTCAATTATAAATGAATTTATATAATGAAATTTCAGGACGGTTTTTGGGTTAAGAATTAAACAAAATACTGTTGGAGACAAGTAAATTTAAAGTTATTATAACGTATGGAAGTGTAATCAATTATTTCTGTTTTCTTGACAAGAAAATAATATCCTCCTATAACCATTTTCAACTTTTTGTTATGACATGTGTCTTATGTTGTGTTTATAGAGTGTGTCTGTAGGCAGTTTTTTTCTCTCTCTTTTTTTTTAATTAAAGAAAATATTGTTGGGACAGTTTTTATGTTGAGTTTAGAGTGTGTTTTTCTTTTTAATTTGTTTTTTTCTTGGTGAATAGCATATGTCTGTAAACAGGTTTGGGGTTCGCTTATTTAGTTATAAACATCTAGACATTTTATTAGAGCAACATATATTCATTTGTTACAAAATAATTTGTTCAAAATTTAATTCCATAAATCCGGATCAAAAATTCTAGCGGATTCAAGGAGTCACAATCGAATCGCTCCTGAAATTTCCAAAATATTTAATTCATTTAAAATAATTAATAAATATAAAATCATAGTAATTAGAAAATAAATCGGTATTTAAATATCATAAAAGAGGAACTCTGAATATAATATTATACATTAAAATCAAAACGAATAAATCAAAGTTACTGACTCAATACGATACAAGATGGTAGTGTTACGTTTTAAAGTTTATTAGGTTAGAAGAATTTTATAAGGAGATATAAAGTGATTCTTCGATAAAAATTATTCATTGATGAGCTAGCGCTTTATAACCATGGTCTCAAATATTACACAATCATCAAAGGGGATCAACTTGAACCTTAAACCACTGATTACTACATCAAATCCCTTTTCAAACATTTAAGCAATTCAAGCTTAAAACATGTATTTTAATTATACATTACAAATCAAACAAATACATCGACATGTTGCATCTTTCTTCATTTAAGTTTAGAAAAGTTTTTTAACAAGACATGTTTGTGTGAAACTTTGTTCGATCATTCTTTGAATTGAATTATTCTATTTTTTTGAAATTATTCTATTTTTTTAAATTACATTACACTAAGTCAAGCACACATACAAATTTTATTTAGCATCAGGAGGTAAAGGTGTATTAATCACCATATTTTAATAATTTAAAGATAAAATTAGAATATTTAAAAATTTGAAGACTTATAATTAGAATGAGAATTATAATTTAGAATGATAGTCATAATTTAGAATAACGATCATAGTTTGAGAACGGTGTTGCAATTAACTCAAAATATTATCATCGTAATACTAGTACAAATAAATAAATAATTCAAAATCTTCTAAGAAAACAATTTATAAATATGTTGGATTTTATTAAAATATAAAATACACTAATCACAATTAGTATTTATTTAAATACATAAATATCAAACGAATACACTATTTACTAAATTTATACAATGGATAAATTACATGATTTGTGAAGATAAACAAAGCTTGTGATGGTTTAGAAAATGGCACATGGTGATTAGCTCCTTTTACTGTTAGGAAAGTCAATATATCTTCATACGAATACCACCACCCTCCTTCCTGAAAGTTTAATTAATAATCATCATTTTATTTTAAATCAAATTTACAAAAATAATTATATTAATAAACTAATAAAAATAAATAAATAACCTTGTTCCCATGATGCCATGCTTCATTTTTGGTCAAGTTCATATTCATATCCTTGGCCAACTTTTTAACATGTTTTAAGGTTCCAATCATGGGGATAACCCCATCTTCATCTCCACTGTAATAAAAAAAATGTAAGTCATATATTAATACATTATTCATTCAAAACTCTTGAAAAAGTTCATGTAAGAACATAACCCAACCTGAATATTGTAATAGGAATAGATTGTTGGAGAATTTGCTTCAATGTCGGAAGCATGTCAATATCTTTATCAAATAAGCTGTAATTGAGACCACTGTGCCTAGTAAATAAAATAAAAGATATTGTAAGAAAATTTTCAGTATAATCCTTGAAAAATAATTAATGAGTTTAGGTTTAAAGATGTGTTTATCTGACTTACGGGAAACAACTCATCCATGGATACCTCAAGTTGGTACGGTTTCCACGAAAAGCTTTTTGAACTTTGGGAATGTTAAAATAGAAATCCGTCCTAGAAGGAATACACATATCTACTTCATCGGTGATTTTAGTAACCTGAGACACGAAATATCAATTGACATATTTTTTATTTTGAACTCAACCAAATATTTAATTATCTACTATATATACCTCTTTTCCTGCGATAAGATCTTCTATTTTTCCATCACATGGGGTACGATGAAAATCAAATTGTCTTTTCTCAGCTTCATGAACCGAAGTTACATTAAAAGCAATCATTACAGATTTCCTCATGGACCGTAGGCATGATTGAGACCACGGTGCAACGGAATAATTGTCTTCGTTAATTTCAGAACATTGTTTCAAAATTTGTTTATACAAATTCTTAGGAATCATCCCTTTCGACGCATATAATTCATGTTCCGCAAGAATCTCTAACTTCAACCGAAGGACTGGATTTCCCAACTATATATTTAAACATTAAAAATCATAAACCAATATTGTATTGACAGAAATAAACAGAATTATCAAATCTAGTGCTTGCTTACTGCTATTCCTCTGAGATTAAAATCGTAATTCTTTGATTGGTTGTTGTGTTGAAGTAATGTCTTGGCGAAGTTGGGCACGAAGTGTCCTAAAAGAATAATAAATGTCATAATTATATGATAACAAAAATTTATCCAAACTGACTTAACCAACACTTTTGATCTTAATTAGTTAAGTCAGTTTGTGATCAATTCGAAATGATTAAGTTGATAATTATCAGTTATAAGTTTTATAACTTAACCAACTTTTATACATATTATTTTTTAAAATATTTCAAATATTAAGTCGGTTCAATTAGTTCGGTTAAAACATGTTAGTTAATTATTTTAATTATAAATACACCGAAATACCTGCATAGCTTGTTCCCCCGATAAATAAATCTCTATATTTAAAAATTGGGAACTTTTCAAACCATTCCAGCAGGAATGCAACTAAAACATCATCTGTAAAAAAATTGAAAGGGAAATTATGAATTGCCACATCTATTTATTTTTTAATATAGACATAAGAGGGAGAATTGAGTTTTGATGTGATCATACTTGTACTAGAATCTCCACCTTCGTAATCACGTTTTATGTCTGAATACGACCATCCAGTCCCAACAGGTGAATCGATAAACAACATATTTGACACTAAAATTTATATATAAAAACGTTAATTCTGTTAATTTGATATCAAACAATATACGTACGTGTAAATTTTAAGGGAAAAAGAAAAAAAGAAAAACTAACTTTTGTTCCAAGCATAAGGATTTCTCTCGAGGCCATGAGCATTGCTTGTAGTAATGAAAGGACCAACACCAACAAAGCTATCTCCGACAGAACTGCAACCTGGTCCTAAAAACTGAATAACTCGAGATTTAGTTCAATGGATTCATAATCATTCGCAATAGATGACATTTCATAGGTTTAGATATTTAAATTTTTGTATCTACAATCTTTTTCCCCTGAGAATTTTTGTTTTAGTAAAGGAGAAATTGAAGATGTAACTGACCTCCGGATAACCAAATAGTGAGAGGTTGATTTAATGGATCGTTTTCGGTTTCAATAAAATAATAGAAGAGACTTTTGTTAGTATTTGAATCAACGTTGATATATCCAGAAAATTGTCTGAAATTAACATTGGGTTGTCCGGGCAGCATGCCAATTTGATCATTCAAATGGTATCCAACAATACCACCAAATATCAAATAATAAATGGCATTTATGAATCCCTCGGTACCCATTAAGAATGGATAGAAATATCTTAGGACACTTTAAAATGTTTGATTATTTCAATGGTTTGATTTACAATTATGCAGAGAATTTATATAATGGAATTTCAAATTCTTTTTTTTTTCATTTAAACAAATTATCGTTGAAGAAACGTTTATAAACAACTAAATTTAAAGTTATTACAACTTATTTAACTGTAATCAATTAATTTTGTTTGATTGACAGAAGATGATCACCATTTTCAACAAACCTAAACATTTTGTTATAACATGTGTCTAATGTTGTTTTTAGAGTGTGTCTGTAAGCGATTTTTCTTTTTTAAATAAAACAAAATATTGTTGGGACAGTTTTTATGTTGTGTTTAGAATGTCTCTGTCTTTTGTTGTTGTTGTTGAATGACATGTTTATGCTGTGCTTCTGGTGTTGGTGATCAAATTAGGTATTAAGTTCGTTTATTTTGTTATAACATGTGTCTTAATAGATATATGATTTAAATTTTGTCTAAAATGTTCTTTTGTTCCGTGACTTCCGTGTTTGATGCGGATACAAATCGTATATTTTTTTTATTGTATCTCCGTTAATGTTCTTATTTTAAATTAATAAATTTAGGGTTTAAAGTTTAGGGTTTAGGATTTAAGGTTATGGGTTATAGTTAGATTTTTTTTTGAAAGAAAATTAGGCCTAGTTAAAAATCCCACTAAGATTATCCATTAATAGCATCATCAATTATAATTTGTTCAATACAATTTGGACATTCAAAATAAAAATAATTACATTGTTGATCATTAAATGCCCAGTGTGCCAAAGTATGTGCTGTCTTATTAGTTGAACGATGAATAAAGGCAACCGATAGATGATGATGCCGTTGAAATAGCTCCCTCGCCTCGCTCATGCTTTGTGCCAATGCTGATCTACCTTGGGTTCTCGATTGTAGCTGGTTCACCACATTTACAACGTCTCCCTTAATAACAACCTTCGGCCAACTGTGATCTAATGCAAAAAGAATAGCCGCATAGAAAGCATGACTTTCAACAATCGCTACTGATAGCGCTTGGAAAATAGTACGTGCATATCCTGTTAGGACCAAACTATGGTTGAAATTTAGAGAAATAGAGGTAGGGTGTGTTTTTTATGATTTGGATGAGGCATAGAAATAAGCATGATTATAGGATAAAAGACTTATACTCGTTTGATGTACTTGTATAACGATTTCATATTTTATTTATAAAAAAATTATATTTTCCTTTGTCATTTAATTTTTTTTTATGCCACATTTAACTTCAACAGACTGAAAGTAATACTTATGGCACTTTCAAAGTCTCGGCTTCGTCTCTAAGTGATCCATTATATTTTTTTAATGTATAAGTATATATACACAGACAATAATTAATTATAAATCTTAAAAAAGTACTACGCATATGAAATTTCCATTCTTCTTGTCCAAAACTAGACAGTAGAAATGTTTTTCAGTTTTTACTATAAGATTAATTACACAAAATTTCTGGTTTCCGTTTCAATTTCTTCTGCAATTTCAATTTTAATCCATTTTCTGCACGTAGTAATCAATAAGAGGGCACCAGCTTGACAGGAGAGACCACATATTAAGCCTATCCACAAACCCTGAAAAATAATGTCATAAAATTAGAGTAAATTAATAGACAAGTAAATATTTGATGATATTTTTTCTGTAAAAAAAATATTTTTATTAATAAAAATACACATTATAACAGTAGGAAAAGTCCGAAAACAAATCAAATTTAAGTATACAATGATACATTAAAACACAAAATCAAACCACGTCATACACCCAATACTCGAGCAAAAAAATAAAAATAAAAATCGATTCCCCTCGACATACAACGCAAACGCGGATATACAAATATATACCCAACTACATGTATGTTTAGATACGTGAATGAATTTAGTGAATGCATGTACTAGAATGAATGAAAGTAATTATTTTTCGATCACCTCCTCCCAACAATAAGTTCAAATATTTTCTTGTGAACCTATTATAACTCTTAACGGAATCGAAAAGAAAAAAACTCCGACCGAACAGTACTAGTGAACTTATGTGACATCAATAAGAATAATAAAACTACTTTCCATGATTAATTAATTATGAATTACCTTAGCATAAAACTTGAATTTGAATGCAAGTAAGCCTGAAATTGGCATTCCAATGAAATAGAAAGTCCCCATGTTAACCCATGCTGCCAATAGCTGCCAACCACTTCCTCTAGCCACCCCTGCAAACATTTATGAACATGTTCAACTTCAAAGATCAGTTTTGAACCTATGCTTTTACTTTACCATTGATGACAAAATTCAAAGTGGAATTATAATAATACCTGATAGGACACCCTGGAAAGAATCTATGGTTATGGAGATTAAAAGATAGGGTGTCATTGAAGCAAATTGTTTTATTATTAAAGGACTGTTGCTAAAGAAAGCAGCCCAGATATTATGGCCGAATCCCAGAACAAGGACGATTGCAAGTGCGAGAAGGATTGAGAGCTTGAGGGTGACAGCCATGGCGTTCTTGGCGAGTTGGATGCCCGGCTCCTAACTCATTTGAAACCCTTGTGCTGTATCATATGATTTACAGTTATAATTTAAGAAATGTGTTAATAGATGAAGATTGATATTTATAAATTAATTGAACTTACCTTGCGGTAGCACTAAGGCCATAAGTTATCATGTAGGCAATTGCTTCTGTATTCACACTTGAAAGAAGAGAAGAAAAGTTTTCATCATGGCAAAAGCTTTAAAACTATTGAAATGAGATGAATTTCATCAAACATTTAATACAATTTGTGTAATATTTTATTTTATTAGGGTAAACTACACTAGTAGACCTTAAACTTTTATGATACTTTCATTTTAGTCATTAAACTTTTAAAACTTGCAATACAATCACTAAACTTTTAATTCATTTTTATTACGATCAATGTACGTTAAAGTATTCTTCTCAAAAACTAATAATTTTTCAAATTGACAACTGCGGCAAAGGATGAGTTTTCGATGTATGGGACAATCGTCGATCAATTTCAACACTGAGAATACATTGTTAATGGTTTATTTTCAAGCTGATATAATGGTTAACAATGACAAATCAAAAGGTTTTAGCTTTATTTTTGACTGGACCATCACTTCCTTTCATCGTTCGATGATTTCTCCGATCGTAAAGATCAATAAACTAATCTTTTTCTCCTTCTCTTTTTTTTTTTTCAGTTCAAACTCGTCGAAAAAACATGTCTATCTTTTTAAATCCAAATCGGAACTAAAAGCTAAAACTTTTCGATTTATCGTTATCAACCATTAGATAAGCTTGAAATCGAACTATGTTAATTCTCTAGCTAAACAAAGCTTTCCATCGTTAGGATTGATCGATAACATCGAAAACTCAGACTTTGCAGCAGCTGTTGTCATTTGTAAATTTAATCTTTTAAAAAAATACTATAACCATAATGAATATTAATTAAAAAATAGGTGACTAAACTGAAAGTATCCTAAAACTTTAAGTACTAATAATGTAGTTTACCCCTTTATTAATAACATAGATTTGCTTACCACATTGCAATCAATGAAGTACTTAATTCCGACTGAGGCATCAACCCTGCAAACAACACAAGAAGCTCGAAAGCCCAGTATTCCAAACTAGGGAAAACAAAACATAAACTTAGTAGGTTTTCAAGCTATAACAATTGAATAAAAAGAAAAATAGATTTAAAAATTGGTTTTAATCCCTCAAATTTTGACAAACTAGAGGGATTAACTTTGCGATTTTTCAAAAGCACAAATTCAAGTTTAGAGGGATTAACCTCTCACTCTTTTAATAGTACAAGACCAAATTCTAAAAAATTAGAAGGACTAACGTTTCAATTTTCATAAAATTGAGTGATGAAATCAAGAATTAAACCATAAAAGATCGATGAACTCACCAGACCATTGCTGCAGAAGGGATGGCCAATTTCAAATTCGTCAGAAGGCAATGAAACGATTCCAACGAGAATCCTTCCCATGTCTTCTCAAATTCCTTGGCCAGAAGCACATAAACCGACAACGAAAGAAACGAAATCCACAGCGAAATCGAAGCCGCCAACGGTGCTCCCTTGAAACCCAGAACGGTACAATTCACCAACGCGTACGCAACGCCGCAATGAATGCTCATCAGAATGACCGAGAACCAGACCAGCGGCATCACGATGCTCTGCGTCTGAAGAAATCTGAGGATGTTTTGAACGAAACCGTAGGCAAATAAGCCCGGGATGAGGTACCTGATGTAGAGAGCGGCGGTTTTTGAAATTTCCGCATCTTGTTGAAGCAAAATGAGGATCGACTCGGTGTAGAACCAGATGATCGATATGATGATCGAGAAGAAGAAGGAGATCATGCACGATGATTGAAGGTAAATCCCCAGCATTCGGTAAATTTTTGCACCGAATCCTTGCCCGCATAGTGTTTCCAAAGCCCCGCTTAGTCCTATCTAGCAGATCAAAGATTTTTAATACATTATATTTTCCGTAAATTAAATCTGATCGGATCTGATCCGATCCGATTTGAATTTTAGTAATTAATAATATTTAACGAATTGAATAAATGAAATCCTAACCATGAAAGCCAAGCCAGTGACAGTAGCCCAAGAATTAGCGAGCGTTGCACCGGCAAGCTGAAGCTCCCCGAGCTGACCGGCAAACATGACGGAGACTAAAATTATCGACGTAAACGAAACATTCGAGACGATCATCGGAAGTGAAAACAACACTTGTCTCTTGGCCTCTTCCGTGTCCAAAAACTTATTCCACCAGCATTGATCTTCGTAATATCGTCGAGGACCGACATCCGATAACAGAGCATCGGATCGAAATAACCTTCATGCTCAGCTTCCGATAACAGAGCATCGGCCGATTCTAAATAACCGTTCATTGATGACATCTCTATTGATCTTCTTAGCATTCTTCGGTAGCTCTAAGAGAGAAAAAAAGGAAGAGAAGAATGTAAATGTCTCTATTTTTCCAAATGATTCATAATAATTTTGATTAAATCAATTTAAATTTTTTAGAAATAAACCATAGCAGCCCTGGAATTTATGACATTATTTGAACAATTCTTCAACTAACCTTTTTTCATATCAGTGTTGTGTGTTTTTTTTTTTGTTGTTGTTGTTCAATTTCAAATGGTTCTTTTACTAATTCACAATTTCTAATGGTACATATCAATTTTTTGGTTTATGTATCGAAATATTTTTAATCGGTAAAGACGATTGATTAATCTTTAAAATTTAAAAAAAAAAATCAATTTCAAAATATTTAGAGTTCTCATCGGTCATTTTGATATATCGGATATCATAAAAATAACCAAAGATTCGTTATTTTAAAAAATTAAGGTTTAAAAGTCAATTTTGTGTGAAAAAATATCAACATTTGCAAATATTTGATATCAATACCTTTAATTTTTTATGTGACATTTTTTATTTTAAAATAACAAATTGAATTTAAATTATCATTAATTGGGTTGTGTTTTAAATGCAAATATTTCTTTTATAAGGAATTTTTTTCTCGAATATGAATTGGGAATACCCTTATACGTTTAGGACCCCTCTTGTCGTATTCTAAAAATATATTTCATATAGAAAAGGTTTTTATATGTGATGTTCATTTTAGGGACTAATTTACAATGGCTTTAATTTAACTTATGTGTTATTTAATCTATGAATATTATTTAACTTTAAAGCTTGCATGATGAGCGATCAATATCCATAGTTGGGAGTATACTTTAAAACATATACTACTGTAATTTTTATTAGTTGATAATCTTAAGACACTATTCAAATTAAAATTTAATTTTTTTTATTCAATACTCATTAATTTTCTACAATTATCTATCTAATTGAATTATTAAATACCTAATAAAATTAAGAGTCTAATTAATTAATTAATTATATTTTAATTATCTAACAATATTGCTATACGGCTAATTAAAACACGCAACATTTAACAAAATGGAGATTACTTCGTGATTCACAACGGGTCTTAGCTCGTGAGATATCATAGAATTTCAATCAAAATTGTTCTCAAAAACACAATATTCAATCTAAGGAAGGATTGTTGAAGGTGAATGTAAATGATGCAAAAAGAATAACGGATGGAGTAGCCTCTTGTGGAGGAGTTATTCGAGATGCTACTAGAAGTTTGATTATTGTTTTTTTAAGGTTTGTTGGTAAGTGTTCGATTTTAGAACCAGAACTTTGGGCTATCTATGAGGGACTCAAGTGTATCGTTAATTTGGAAGTTGATTCTATTATAGTAGAGTCTGATAGTTTACATGCGATTTTGCTATTAAATAATCTGGTATCGATAAGTTTTTGTTCTACGCTCCTTTAACACATAGCGTCTTTTTCCAATATCCATGAAGGATTAAATTTGTTCATATATCTCGTAAAGCAAATATGATTACCGATAGGATGTTTAAGCTATTCTCTTAAGATAGTTATGATATGCGTTTATTTTTTTTTTCTATTATTACGTGATAATATTGATACTAGTTTTATAATTACGAATTAATGATCGATCAAACTTTATTCTTTATTATAAAAAAAAACATACAGCATTCAAACAATTAAATAGAATAGCATTTAATTTAAAAGGGTATTAAATCGAGAGGAAATTAAAGCTGAACCTGTTTTTATTAAGAATAAAAATTCAATTAAAAAGACTATTAAGTTTAGGGCTCATTAAATAGAGGTTATCATATTATAAAAATTAAAATAGTTCAACAGATAAATCAACAAGAAAAATACCATGTGATTAAATAGATTATCGAACTTTACTATATAATCAATAATTTTGTTAGCTTCACGTAAAATTCATTAAAATTTAGTCATTCATTTTGCATTTCGTAATCTATTGGCAGCACGAGTAAGGACATTCGAATTATTCTCTATATTTAAATTTTATTTAAAAATTAATTAAATTTATTTTAAATGAATATTTATGTGTTTTTTATTTTTTATGAAGAACTCATAAACGTAGTCTCTAGTTATCGTACTATCTATCATGTTAATCTATTTTAATTATCACGTCATATATTCTGAATTTTTATCAAAGTGTTTGTTGGATTGTATAGGAACAGTAAATAGTTGTTAAAGATTATAATTTTGGGCTTTGAATTAACCCAATCCTCTCCATGCACTAACAAAAAACCCATCAAATGGCTATCATTGCTATGCTTGTTGTGGGTAACGCCATTGATGACAGATGCAAAGACAAAAGCTCTTTTTTCTTAATCTTATGCAAGAAGCTTAATTATGAGTCATTTTTGTCTAAACGACACAAAGAACTGCCAAAGTAACATTATGAGGCATCTACCTTTGTACCAGATTTACAATTTTATTTTATGTTAGAAAGTTGTCAAAACATTTTTTTACCTTAGTCCATCAATCATCATATATAGTAAATTTATAAATATACAAAAGTACAAAACCATCTTAAAAAGGGGTTAAAATGGGTTTTAGAAACTTAATTATGTTTAAGAAAAAAATTAAAATTCAATGAAAAAATTATAAACTTGTGAGGAGAAAATAAAAAGAAAATATTATTAAGATAAAAGAACTTGTGTGTGAATATATTGTCCTTTGAAGCAATTGGTGTGCTTTGAATACCGTTATTTATTTTATTTTCGAGTGATATACGTTAATGGATGAGTCTTGTTGTATGACGTTTTTCGATTTTCGTTCTTTAAACTCATCCTATCGATGAATATAATTATAAATATTATTTTAATAATTCAAGATTAAGAATTTAAAATCTAATTATTATTTTTAAAATTTTATAATGTTAAAAATAAATTATCAAAATCTATAACAAACTTTGCTCATCTTTCCTTTGATGTAAGTCATCCAAATCCAAGATTAGGTATATTTTGTGATTGATGTAACAAGTTGTGTTGGTGGTTTTGTTCCTTGGCATCTTGTGTTAAATGGACTACTTACAGAAGTCAATTATGTTGGGAAAAACAATAGTTAGTAATAAAACTTGGATGGGTCATTTAAAAAATAAATTTACAGATCAATAAATATTTACATAATAAGTCTAGGATGATATGTGAATTATAAATATTTAAAAATAAATTTATAAAAAGACAAATATAAAAAAATATATGAGAATATCTTCCCCACGTACCTTCATTACTATATAGTACACATGTTTTTGAAATGTTTATATACTATAATAAATACATGTAATAATAATATAAATATTAAATATTTAATAAAAAATGAAGATTTTTTAAAAATAAAATACTACATCAAATGTTTAATATATGTCAAATCAAAGACATAAAAGTGGAAAAAACCCAACAAACTAATAAATGGAGAAAGAAAATTAATAAATACTGCAGACAAGGAGAGAGAAAAAAGGGGTGGGTTTTGGTGAGTTTCACGTGAGAAAGTTGACCAAACAAAACCCAAAACAAAATAAATAATATCTTCCGTTAGATATATAGAATATTTAAAATTTTATTTTAAAAAAATAAAATTTTAATTTAAAATTTAAATAAAATTATAATATACGTAAAAATTTCATTTATAAATGGTAATTTGAAAGAAAAAAAATATCATCTGCAGATATTTTTATTTTTAATATATTTTTAAATTTGTTTAGGATTATATCATACGTGTCTGACAAAAATTAACTTAAAATTTAAAATATATCTGATTATTTCCAAATTTTCCAGTATTTTTTTAGAAGATTATAATTTATTTATTTATTTATAAATCTTATTAATTTCTGAATTTGATTGAATAGATTCACTTAACTTGTTTCGAAGTCATTACTTAGATCACGGCATCTGCTCTGCCAGCAACCCCGTGACGTCCGCCTCCCGCCGCTCTTTTTCCACCGGCTGTATCCAGTCAACCTGCCTCTATTATCCTTTCCTTATCTTCTTTATTACCACTCTTACCCATTCACGTGCTTGACACTCGCCTATTTCTATATCCATTTAATTTTTTATTTGTTTATTGTATCCCCTCAAAATATGAATACTTGGGGTTTATTTTCAAAAATAAGTTTTTATAATATTTTTTACGTTTTAACTAAAGAGTAAAATAGAAATTTATTTAATTTTAAATAAACTCACATAAATTTAGGGACGAATATTGATAACAAAATTTGAGGAAACTTATTTGAAATTTTCAAAAAATTTAAAGGTTTAAAGTCAAATTTTAAAATTTTTGAACAGATTTTCAAAAGAACTGTTTAACTAATATTTAAGAATTTTGAGATTTAATGTGAAATATCTTAAAAAATAGAAGAGTTTTATTTTTTTTTAAATTTAAAACATAATAAGAATTTTTATATATTATAAAATTAAATTAAAATTTTAAATATCTAAATGGATAAAATTTTATTTTCTCAATTTTTTAAGACGAACATATTAATATATTATTGTTGGCTCCCATAACGATTTATCTTTATATACCTATAAATATTTATGAAATCATTATAATAATATGAAAAAAACGAGTTAATTATTTTTAATAAATATTTATTTTTATTTCATCCAAAGAATTAAATCAAGTTAAAATTTGAATCAAAGTAACCACTTTTTACACTCTCATTTCCCTGTTAAAGCAGTGTTGTTCACGCGCTTGAAACAAAACGTGAGAGTAGAATCTAGGTTAAGGTTCAAGTTAGACCGCACCCACAAACTCATGTCCAAACCTCATCTTCCTTATTATTAGTGTTTTCGAGACAGCAAAAATTAAGAAAACAGACAAAGGTAGGTATTGATAATAAAAAAATAAATAAAAATAAAAACCCATAATATTTTGGGTTTCAAAAGTCAGCTCTGATGCCTTCATATTTCAAATCAGTCTCCCAAGTGTACCTCATTGCTTCTTTCAGTTCTTTGTTTTTGTTTTTGTTTTTGTTTTGTCCAATAAAATACCGAGTCTATATAGAACTTTCCTCTTCTTCCTTTTTTATTTAATTTTGATTTGAAATGTCTTCACTCTTAAGATTCTGTCCTATTCTTTTGATTTGAAAATCCAGGAGTGAAAGCATTGGTTTTGAAATTAGAGTCCACAAGTCTGACCCTTTTGTAGAAACAAAAAAGTCGGTCATTTTTGCATTATTAATCTCATTTTTTCAGTGTTGGGTGCTTAGGAAACTATTGCTTCAACAACAAGTGAGGCTACAAAGGGTTATAGATAGCAAGTAGGAAGCTTTAAGCTTCTCAACTTTTCTTTATTGCTGGTTTTTGAGTATTGGGATCCGAGTTTTCTTCTGCTTTTGAGATAAAAAGATTCAATCTTGGCTTGCTTATTTACTTGGAAGGCGATTATCTGAAGTGGGTTTATCTCATTTTTCTCAAACTAGTGTTGCTTTTTGGTCAACAATTTGAGCTTCTGGTAAGTGTTTGTTGCTTTGTTTGTAAGTTGGTTTTTGTTCTTATTGTAGCTTTTGAGATTTTGTTTTTCGAGATGTGAGTAAAGTTGCTTCATTTAGGAGTTTCCTGGGATTACATGAGCTTAAATTCAGGATTACTTGATTTATGGTCCTGGGATTTGATTTTTTTTCTTTCAGGTTGAGATTGTAGATTTCAATATAATTTTCCATTCTAGCTTCATTTTCCCAGTTGCCAAGTTGAGTTATTTTGCTGGATATGTGAGCAAGTAAGTCACTCTATCTGGGTTTTCTTTCCCTTTTTTTCTTTGAATCTTCAAAGCATTGAACATTGTCAATTATACCATATTGAATAAATTTGTAAATCTGGGATTTTTTCTTCTCAGAAATGGTGATGTTGGGGTTTATTCTAATGGCTTTCCTAAATTGGGTGTTCTTGGCTTGCTTTATTTGTTCATCACTGAGCCTTGAATCCTCAGGCCAACCTTGTGATCCAAATGATCTGTTGGCATTGAAAGAATTTGCTGGGAACCTCACAGAAGGGTCAATCATCAATTCATGGTCTAATGAATCTAATTGCTGCCAGTGGGATGGTGTTGTTTGTGGGGAAATGAGTAATGGCTCGGCTTCTAATCGAGTTACTGGTTTGATTCTACCGAAACGGGGTCTCAAAGGGAAAATTTCAATCTCTTTGGCCAGATTAGATCGCCTTAAAAGGCTTGACCTTTCTTACAATCATCTGATGGATGTTTTGCCTTTGGAGCTTTCGAAATTGAAGCAGCTTGAGTTCCTTGATTTGAGCTACAATTTGTTGTCTGGACCGGTTTCTAAACCTGTTTCAGGTTTGACATCGATTCGGTGGCTGAATATTTCAAGCAATTTATTCAACGGGGACCTATCCGAGCTTGGACGGTTCCCGGATATCGCCGTGTTCAACTTGAGCAACAATTCATTTACCGGACAAGTCAGTTCTCAAATCTGTAGTTACTCCAAACGGATTCAGGTTCTTGATTTATCAATGAATCACTTGGTGGGGAGTCTTGAAGGCCTAAGCAATTGCAGTATATCTCTACATCAGTTGCGTTTGGACTATAATTCACTGTCGGGCGATCTTCCTGACTCTTTGTACTCGATGTTGTCGTTGGAGAAGCTATCCATCACTGGGAACAATTTCTCTGGACAATTGAGCATCAAATTGAGTAAGCTCTCGAGGCTTAAATACTTGGCTATTTCTGCAAACCACTTTTCTGGTAGAATTCCTGATGTTTTTGGCAATCTTGTACAATTGGAGCTGTTTTGTGCACACTCGAATTTGTTTTTGGGTCCATTGCCATCGTCGCTGTCACTGTGCTCGAAGCTTCGTGTGCTTGATCTCCAGAACAATTCATTAACCGGTCCTCTTAATCTCAATTTCACTGGACTGCCTAATCTTTCTACACTTGATCTTGCTACCAACCATTTAGCCGGTTCCCTTCCTGCTTCGTTGTCCGATTGTAAAGGGCTGAAGGTTTTGAGCCTGGCAAAGAATGAATTCAGTGGCCAGATCCCCCAGAGCTTTGCCAATCTCAGATCACTCGTGTTTCTGTCACTGTCAAATAATAGTTTTGTCGATTTATCGGGGGCTCTATCGGTGCTTCAGCAATGCAAAAACCTTACCATTCTTATCCTCACAAAGAACTTATATGGGGATGAAATTCCCCGAAATGTAACTGGGTTCGAGAGCTTGACAGTCTTGGCACTCGGAAATTGTGCTCTGAAAGGCCAAATACCAGATTGGTTGTCCCGTTGCAAGAAACTCGAAGTTTTAGATTTGTCATGGAATCACTTAAATGGCAGTATCCCAAGTTGGATTGGTCAGATGGAGAATTTGTTCTACCTGGACTTCTCAAATAACTCTCTCACTGGAGAAATCCCAAAGAGTTTGACACAGCTAAAGACCCTTGTTTCTTCAAATTCCAGCTTAGCCACACTTTCATCCTGTGCTGGGGTCCCCCTATACGTAAAGCGGAATAAGAGTGCTAGCGGACTTCAATACAACCAGCTTTCAAGTTTGCCCCCATCATTATACTTGAGCAATAATAGATTGAATGGGACA
The DNA here is from genome assembly GCA_035048815.1 of Abelmoschus esculentus. Classification (NCBI taxonomy): domain Eukaryota; kingdom Viridiplantae; phylum Streptophyta; class Magnoliopsida; order Malvales; family Malvaceae; genus Abelmoschus; species Abelmoschus esculentus. The sequence goes on along the minus strand of JAUCBN010000039.1, from coordinate 1,399,699 downwards.
ATTTTGCCTGAAATCGGGGCATTAAAGCAGCTCCATGTCTTGGATTTAAGCCGAAATAACATCACCGGTGTCATCCCTGCATCTATTTCCAATATGAAGAACTTGGAGATTTTAGATTTGTCGTACAATGACTTGCACGGGATAATTCCGCAGTCATTTGCGGAGCTCACCTTTTTGTCAAAATTTAGCGTGGCATATAATCACTTGCAGGGTGTTATTCCCACCGATGGACAGTTTTATAGCTTCTCGAGCTCAAGCTTTGAGGGGAACCCTGGACTTTGTGGGAAAATAGTGTCTCCATGTCATGTTATGGACAATATGCTCAAGCCAGCTATCCCTTCCAGCTCTAACAACAAATTCGGTCGAAGCAGCATTCTTGGAATAATGATCGGTATAGGAGTTGGGGTATTATTGCTTCTTGCTATCGTTCTTCTTAGAATGTCGACGAGGGGTGTGGGAGATTCAATCGATAATTTGGATGAAGAACTCAGCAGGTCACACCGGTTATCAGAAGCTCTCGGTTCATCAAAGTTGGTTCTCTTCCAAAGTTCTAACTGCAAGGAGCTCACCGTTACCGACTTGTTAAAATCTACAAACAACTTTAACCAAGCGAACATAATTGGTTGTGGTGGGTTTGGACTGGTTTACAGGGCCTACCTTCCGGATGGTACAAATGCTGCAGTCAAGAGACTTTCCGGTGACTGTGGCCAGATGGAACGTGAATTCCGAGCTGAAGTTGAAGCTCTTTCAAGAGCTCAGCACAAGAACCTTGTTTCTCTTCAAGGTTATTGTAAGCACGGGAATGACAGATTATTGATTTACTCTTATATGGAGAATGGAAGCTTGGATTATTGGTTGCATGAGTGTGTTGATGGATCGTCGGTCCTCAAATGGGATGCGAGACTCAAGATAGCTCAAGGGGCAGCTTGCGGGTTGGCGTACTTGCACAAGGTTTGCGAACCGCACATTGTTCATAGAGACGTGAAATCTAGTAACATACTTCTGGATGAAAAATTCGAAGCACATTTAGCAGATTTCGGTCTCTCAAGGTTACTTCGCCCGTACGATACCCATGTCACAACAGACTTAGTCGGAACATTGGGTTACATTCCTCCAGAGTACAGCCAGACATTAACCGCAACCTGCAGAGGAGATGTTTACAGTTTCGGAGTCGTTCTCCTCGAGCTTCTTACCGGTAGAAGGCCGGTGGAAGTATGCAAAGGAAAAAATTGCCAGGATCTGGTGTCGTGGGTGTTTCAAATGAAAGCCGAGAAACGAGAGCCGGAGATTATAGACTCATCATTATGGGACAAGGATCATGAAAAGCCACTATTAGCAATGCTCGAAATCGCCTGCAAATGCTTAGACCAGGATCCCAGGCGAAGACCCTTGATCGATGAAGTTGTTTCAGGGCTGAATAGCATCGGAAACGAGGTTGTTCGACAATGAAAAATCCATCAGTTTGTTTACTCTTTGAAAATCTTAGCTGGGAAGGTATACCTGTAAAGCAGAAACCTAGTAATTTTCGAAGGATTACTGATCAAATCACTTTGGTTTTATGCAAAAACAAAACAACATGCCATTGTGTAATATCGTTTCAGAGTTTGTATGCATAGGCTATTTAGGCCATTTCTTATCTGCAATAAGAAATTATATCTAATTATCAGTGTTAAGCTGGAAAAAATGCAGTTTTTCTTTATACACACTGGTTATGAAGTATGAACCAGTTTTACTTTTCTTAGTATTAACCCTAATTATTTCTTTGATTGATTGGCCTATACAATTTGCCATCTTTTTCCAACTTTTGGGGGGAATGGGAGTTGTTATCTGTCAAATAAATGGGTTTTCCGACAAGATGATTCTCCTTTTTGACTTTCTTTGCATTGTTTTACAAAAGTTATTTACCAACTTCATACAACTATCAACGTTATATCACACAATAAATCTTGTAAGCAGGAGAAAACTATTGTTGGACTCGAAATTCATTTGATTATTAAACATAAATCGATTGACGAGAAATTTGATATTTCTTAAATAAAGTCTTGGATTTAAGTATTGTGAACGTAAAAAATAGTGTTATGAGATTTTATATCGAGATTAGTATAATTATTAAAATAATTTATAGATTTTATATAAAAATCTAATAAACTTTAATGAAATGTTGTTATTAAACTTTTATAGTTCATAAAATAGTGTGAAACATTTTCAAACACATCTTTTGAGGGGATGTGGATATTTCAAGACACCCTTAAAAGCAGCTAAAACAAGCATTTATTTTCTTTTATTTTGGTCCCTTAGTTCAAAACAGGTAAGATCTATAAACATGTTAGGGTGGATCAAGTCAAAGAGTTGTTGGGAAAACTAACTTATAATTAGGAATTTGTAAGATTCACTTTCCAAAAAGGTGAGGAGCTCAATCTAAACACTTGACAAACATTTTTTTTTAAATAAATATAAATATTTCAAAAAATATTATATTATATTCGAATATTCGATTTAATAATTAAGTGCATGACAAATAGTAAAACTTTTTAGTTAAATTAGTCAATTTAATAGCTTTCTTTTTTCTTCATGATTGTTCTTGAGAAAGTGGAGTTGTCTTATTCACATATAATAGGAAATTGAATGTCTATATGGCATAGGTTGGTCGGTCCATTTTGTCATATTCTTTTTTCTTGGTCATGTATTTCTTAGAAAAGATATTTATCTAAATGGAAAATAGAGTAACCTATAGTTTTTTTTGGGGGGGGTCCATTTATCTTGGTTTAGTTCTACAAATTAGGTCAAGTTCCATGACAATACCAATGATCATATTTCCACCAAGGAAATTTCCTTTGAAGTAATAAAAGTCTAAAATGACACATAAAAATTCCCTTTTATTCTTATTTGAATTAAGTAGATTTGAAAGGAAAAGGTTTGTATTAAAGTTGAATTAATTCGAACTAAAGTTAAATGATTAAAGAAATATTATAATATAAAAAATTATGCTCGGTGCTCTTTCTATGTTTTAATGTTAAAAAAATAAAATTTAAGCTTTAATTTTAAATTTTAAATTATATATAATATCTTTAATTTTTTAATTCTTTAACTATAAACTTAATTTTTTTTAGTGTGAAAACGTAAATAAGGATAAAAAGAAGATAAATGATACACAAATAATCTATATAATTTAGTCAACATTTTAATATTATATCTATACTTTAAAAATCTAAGTGATGGTACCTAAAATCAGGGATGGATTGAGGGGTTAGAGGAGGGGTCACTTCGTAAAAATTTAAAATTTGCTTATAATTTCAAAAAAAATTATATCTTTTTTATTGAAAATTTATTTTTCTAGGCAAATTAATATAAAAAATATCCTTAATATTTGATTGAATCATCATTTTAGTTTTTATTATTTTTTTAAAATAATTTAGCCATCAATATTTTATCTTAGATCAAAATAAACATTCTACGAACGAAAACTGCTAATCAACTATCGATAAACAACTTGAAATAACTTAACAAAATAACACGTCAGAAGAAAAAATATTTTATATGATTTTATAAAATTATTTTTGATTGATGTGTCATTATATAAAGTGAGCATATTTATTTGTATGACACTACTATCGTGACGTACATTGTCATGTAGGTTTTATTATATTATTTCAAATTATTTATTGTCGGTTAATTAATAATTTTTACCCATAAAAAATATTTTGATTTAAAATAAAATATTAAAAATTAAATTATTTTTTAAAATAAAAATTAAACGTAACATATATTTCAAATTAATCAAACAACAAATATATATTAATAAGGGTTGGTTTAAATAGGTCTTAAATTCAAGACGTTGTATATACAAAAAATTATTATCGAGAAATTTACCCATCAAATCTAGATATATACCGTGAATCAGTCGAATTATTCAAAACAAAACCCTAAAAATGAAAAGAACAATAAAAATAATACTAAATACGTGTATATGTACAACATTAACGGCTTATATATAATATGTTGGGCCTGGATTAGACCAACTTAAACATACCAAACCCAAGACTGTGAAACCAAACAAGAACAAAACTATCAAAACCCAAACCCTTACTATGGACCTACAATTTAAATATCCAAAATGGTCTATGGGAAACATCACCCTAATGGATCAAAATCAAAACTACCGCTCTGCTACCACCAAAAACCCTAAACCCTTTTAAGACCAGAACAAAATGAGTCATCCTCAGCTGGTCATGCAACGACCAAAACGTGTCCTGTTCCCCCCCCCCCCCCCCCCCCCACATGTCACTCTTTCAACACGACAAATTCTTGCCTCAAAAACAAGAGAGTATAACTAGGAACCCAAGAGGTGAAAGGAAAGAGAATTGTTAATAGTTTCAACCCCAAAAATATTTACAATATAGTAAAGAAAATAACAATGGAAGCAAAGTTTTTGGCAAAGAAAGCTTGCTTCAACATCCCAAAGTTCTTGTCTCGGGGACCTCCTGGAATCCAATCTGCTAGAAAAATCAACAAGGCTGGCTTTTCTTCTGCTTTTGAACGTGCTGAGGTATGAAATAATCTCCAACTTGTCTCATGATTATGTTAGGGGTATATTTATATATATCAGATATTCAAAAAACGATTCGTTACTGCGTTATTACATAGATTAACGGTAATAGTTATATGCAATGTTAATTTTCATTAGGGAAGTAATGCTGTGGCCGAAGCAGAAGGGTCGTCGACACCGCCGGATGACGCACCGAGAGACAGCATGTACGAGACCAATCCTTCTTTTGTCACCGGAGAAGGGCGTCCTCCCGGTAGCCAAGCTATCTTTGGGGCTGATACGGATAAAGACGGGATTAATAAGTCGGTGTCTGCAGCGGAGAACGTTGGTTATAGTGCTAAAAAGACCATGGATGGAGTTTGGAGAGCAGCCAAAGCTGGTGCCCAAGTTTTCCATGAAGGAGCTGTGGATGACGGTGGTGATGATTTTGCAGAAGATGTAGCGGTGGGTGAGATTCGGAAAGTGGATCAACTTGTTGATACTCAAGAATATAGGAGCATTGAGGAATGGAAGAAGCTAGATTGAGGAAGAGGATGAAGATCCAAATATTATAAAATACGTTTATCATCTTGAAAAATAAAATAACATGTTATTTTCCTAATATTTTTAGTTAGAGATTAAAAATTTTAGATTGTTTATGTCCAAAAATTAGGGTTTTTTTTCCTATCGACAGTGGCCTATGTAGATTAAGAAAACAGAATTTAAACGTTTCATTCTAAATTATTGCTCCCTGTTCATATTTATTCAAATTCTAACATACTTTTCAATTGAATTTATTCAATTAATATCGTTGGTATTAGGTTCGATTCCCACTCTAATCAATTCTCTTTTATTAATATGATTGTATAAAAATATTTATTAAAATTTATTATTTAAAAATTAAAAGAATATATAATAACATAATTATATTTAATATTTGTTAAATAATTTTAATTTAAAAATTATATTAATGACGTGATGAAAAAATTCTGCAACATTTGTCCATTTTGCTGTCATTGTCCATGAGGAAAACTTGGAATCTGATACGCACGTCGACATTCAACAAATTAAGTCCATGTGGGAAAATAGAAAAGGAAAAAATAAAAGTTTGATGATGAAACTCGATAAGAATAGAGTGGAAGGATCCAATGTTTTTATTTTTATTTGTATTTATTCGGATGAATTATTTAAATATATACTATTTCATCCATTTGAGTTTGATTAATATTTATAATAATTAATTTTGATTATAATTTTTTATATCATGATACTCTAAACAAAAAAAATCATGAAATTTCAATGTACAATAAAAATTTACAAAGCATATTATTGAGAAAGACCTCAGGAGAATATATATAGGGTGTCTCATCAAACAGGCTGTATATCCTTTATTTATATAATGGTTCTGAGTTCCAAACTTACCTTAAATCCACAGACACATCTCATTACATATCCCTTCAAAAATTCCAAATATTTTTTAGTGCTCGAATTATCTCGAAAAGAACATTATTCCGAGAGAGAATTACGAATCTTGAATATGGATCATAAATCAAACATGTATGAAACCGTAAAAACAAAACAACAAGACAAAAGAAAGAGAATCTAGGAAGATGGAAACAAAACGAACCCAACACAAATATGAGAATGATGGGAGAATTTGGTGATAGGTGAAAAATACGGGAAAATGATAAAGAATTTGTCCGTGACAAAACATGATATTTATCGTCATTTAATTAAATTTATAATTCTTTCTTACAACAATTTATACCTTTTATATGACTAAAACCGTAAACTATCGTTGCAACAACATATAATTTTTATACTAATAAAGATACTGGTCATCTTCACATAAAACTTTTTTAAGCATTACATCTCTTCTTAACTACTTAATTTTAGAGGCTAAACTCTAGTAGTATTTAGTTTTAGGGTTATTACCAAGAAACTCCATTCCATAAAAAATCTTTTTATATAAAAATAATTAGTTTTATTAAAAGATGAAATATCCAAAAATACAATAAGTGTTTACAACTATAATCATACACTAAATACATAATTTAAACATTATCTTAAAAGAGAAATCAAACTATTAAAAAAATATTGATAAATATAAATTAAAGTCAAGTGTTATGAGAAAACTACCCATACACGCAAACTGAGTATCCAAATCTAATATGAGAGTCCAAAACATGAAAAATCAACTTAATAATAAACAAATTAAAATAATATTAAATAAATAAATAACAAAAAATTGATCGACAAAAAAATATGTATAAAGACATAACTATTCTTAGTAAAAAATAAAATTAAAAAAATAAAGAAAAATAAAGATGAGAGATACATAATAAGAAGTAGCTTTAGTAATAGTGATGTCAATGTAAACTAAAATAAAGAAGAAAAAGACAAAATAATCATAAGGGCTTTTTACCACAATTCCATAGAAAAACTTTATTTATTGAGATCTATTAAAATATATATTAGTAATAGTGAAAATAATAGTAATAATTCATAAATAATTAGAACCTTTAGTACATATACATGTTAATAATCACTTTCCTAAAATTCTGCGGTCGAGAAACTTGTAGCCAAGGGGATGGTGCCAGTGGCTGTCAACCCTCTTATCTTCTTCATCTCTGCAGTCGATGATAATAAGTATGAACTGGCTGCAACAATTTTATCCAGTACCCAATATAGTACAATGGCCATGTGAAACCTTGTGTTCTGTCAATGTCAAAATTTTCAGTTTCTTTTCTGTCCTACCCCAAGTTGCATACTTGAAACAAAACCTACAGTTAAAGTTGAGTTTTTTACATTCATCCATGCAGTGAAATCAAAAGAAAAATAAACATACTTGTTTTTAAATTTCTTGAAAAAATAAAGCTCAAGGGTACAAACTCTGATACACAAGGAAAAGCTTTGTCCAATTCCAACAGGCACACACAATTGGTTGCTTTTACTGTATTCATTTCAATGACCCTTTCTGTGATGTCTCTCTCAAGTGTTAATTCAACTGAACCAGTTGAGTTTATAATTAAAAACTAGTCCTTGGGAAAAGCAATAATTGAGTTTGTAATTTGCATATTTATAACAAATCCAGATTCCCCCCCTAAGCTGTTTCTTCTTTTGAACTTCCAATCATGCTGCTCCTTTTTTGCATATTTATATCTCCCCACTTATCCTGCAATGGAACCTTATAGGTTTGAGAAGAAAGGAGAGTGGTTTGAGATCGAAAACATGAATAGGGATTTAATGGCTGAATATTTGGACAATGACATGGAGGAAGAAGAAGGGGAGGAGGAAGAGGAAGTGGTGGCTGTTGGTTATCATGGTTCTGGGAGGAGAGGGTCAGGTGGTGGTGGTGGTGGTGGTAGGATGTCGCCACCTTGTTGTCAAGTGGAGAATTGCGGGGTTGATTTGTCGGTTGCCAAGCAGTACCACCGGCGTCATAAAGTGTGTGAGGTTCATTCCAAGGCGGCGGTTGTGGTTGTTTCAGGGATCAGGCAAAGGTTCTGTCAGCAATGCAGCAGGTTATTATTTGGTTGTTTCTTTAGTTCTACGCTTAGAAAGCTAATTACTTGACCTACAAGTTAACCACTTTCAACATTTCTGCTGTCATGGTATGTTTTCACAGGTTCCATGAGCTTTCAGAGTTCGATGAGGCGAAAAGGAGCTGCCGGAGTCGGTTGGCCGGACACAACGAAAGGCGTAGGAAGAGCTCAGCCGAATCATCTGCTGAGAGAGCTAGAAATGTCATCCAACGTTTCGTGTAATCAGCATGCTCCCTCTCTTCTGTCATCCAACGATTCATGTCTCGCAGTATCTAATAGTTACTTACCATACCATAACAGAGGATCTAATAACAACGGCTTCGGAATCTTGTTTCCTTGCAGCTTACCGTGTCGTTGAACCTACGATTTGTGTACCAGTACCTCTTTATCCATGGACTCTACTATTGTATCAATGATCATATGCTGTATAATTTCCTATGACAGTTGTATGCAACTAAAGGCTATGATGACACATTTTGAGAGGAGAGTAGTATGTACATATTTGGTCATTTATCGGTAGCAAAACATCGAAAGAGCGACATCGAAGCAACTAGCTAAGATACAGGACAGTTTCCAAACTTAAGATCACCAAAACCTAACAACAATGCAGGAAATGTCATCTGTGCTGTTCCGATTAACAGCTTCATCAGTTAGGTACTTTGCTTCGGACCGATCATCCTTAAAGTTCCTGATAGCACCGAGCCAACGACAGCTTCCTGGTTCACCAGGAACTATATAGTTTATATGACCATCGAATATTGCCAACAAACCGAGCTCGCAGCTGCCGACATGCTTAAATTCTGCACCAACATAGTCTTCCACGGTATAATGGGATTTCCCCACAGTAAATATTAACCATGTTTAATGTTCTTGGACATCATGCTTTCCCCTTTCTGGATTCACCTGTACCGGAACCTAAGCCAACTTTTTCCTGCAGTAAATCAAATTTCAAAGCATTTTAATTTAACTCTAATATGACGCGAAATATATTTAAAACATGTGAGTTAAACTCGAAGTTGAATCGATTAAATTGAAAACCGATAGTAAGATGGATTCGAACACTACCATTATTTTGTCTCTCAATCCAATGCTTTTCCTGAACTCATTGCTGAAGTTGTACTCTTTTACAGTAAACATATCCCAAACAAAAGCCCATGTTGCCATATTCCACCAACTCAAAAGTTAGCTCAAAGAGTCAACTCAAGCCCACTCATCTAAGGGCCCGTTCAGCAAAGGGAAAACGCAAGTACAATGCAATGGGTTGCTTGCTTGTGGGAGGTAGACAGAAAGTGGAGACCAAAGTGAGGCTTAATGTTGGTGTTCCCAAAGGCATAATGACCTCAAATGGACAACAAAAGTTCCTACAGAGAAACCCAAATGGGAGACAAACAATTTCTTTAAGATGGAGCTCTACGTTGTCTTAACCCTAAACTATCAAATGAGTAATTATTGCAATGAATTTGAAACAATTTTTAAAGCATTTGTGTGGTGGAAATGAAGTAGACAGTAACTCAATCCCTATGGTCTAAAAAGCTTTTTTTGGGAGGCTGTGTCAACCTCTGAAAAAACAAAACCAAGTGGATGTATAAAAGGCTAAAGAGAATGCCACCCCATTTGTTCACATCCACCTAAATATTACCATCGTTTTCTTACATTTGCTTGCAAGGTATATTGAAGCAATGAAGTTGGTTACTCCATATATACGTATACAACTTAAAAATACATTGCTTGTACCTAAATACAATCTCAGCCGAACTGACAAGGATGGAAAGACATGTGGGTTTTAATCTTTAAGTTCATAACAAAAAAAAAATAACATATGTATTAATATAAGTATGAACACACTCAAGATCCAATCTTTAATGTATAACTTTAAAAGACAACCTTATAAGATTCACTAGATTAAGGTAGTTTAAGGAGATCTTAAGCTCTGGTCAAAGTCTCAAAGATGGAAATAAATCCTAGTTTTAAATCATTTAAGATCCACATTTATGAAAAATCCTACATTCAACGATATTATTACAACACTAAGCTCCCACACATGTGCTGCATTAAGCTTGAGTTGGCAAGAAATGAAAACCAACACAAAAGGAACCTATCAAAATCACCAAACAAGGGGGCTCATATCCACAGGTGGAAATCGTCTGTTCTTTTCTGTCTCTTTTTATGTCCTGTTTTAAATTAGAGGGTTTATGGTTTAGAGAATTAGGAGTAGGACGTAGGGTTTAGAGTTTATGATATAAAACATAAGAGTTAGGCTTTAAAATTTATTTTTTTAGAAATTTTCAATAAAAGACATGAAAAAATGCACGATGAAAAGAGAGATGATTTCTACTTTATCTCGACACAACACATGATTATTCTCTCACCTTGTTCCTAGCTACCATGGTATCAACATATTCATCAACTTAGTTTAAATACAAGTTTACTCATGCTCATGCACCATCCAAACTTTCAACAATCAACACAAAAGAGAAATTATATCAAGTTATAGTGTGATTTAAGATCTTTCTTCATGGAAACTCGTAGGAAAAGGTCGAGTTCAGGTGAGATGTTCTCCTTCTCTAGCACACTGAATGAAGAGACGGATTCTGAGTTCGAATTCGGGTGTTTTACACCCGATTCACCTTCTCGGGATCCGTATAGGACGTCGCCAGCTGATCATATTTTCTTCAACGGTAGACTCTTGCCGCATGTCTTTCCTCTAGCGCAAGCAACGGTCGGTGCAGGCGGTAGTAGTTCGTGTGGGACAAGCAGAACCAGTAGCATCAACAGCAAGGGTACGTTGATGTCTTCGAGGAGTAACAGCACGAACAGCAAGAGCAGTACATGCAGCAGTGCACGGACAAGCTCGAGCGACAATTCGGAGAGGTGGTTGTTGTACCATGGCAAGATCCATGCATGTAATAAAGCAAGCAGAATGGTGACGGCTCAGCTATATGGGGATTCTCAGAGATGGCAGTACATTACGGCTGTGCCTGTTCTGAAACGTGAGGTTTCCAGGAGGAAGAATTGTGGGGCCGAGAGGAAAGATGCCTTGAGAGGCAAGAAACAAGGTGATCATCATCAAGAAAAGAGTGCCACTAAGGGAAGATCGGAGCCTTGCCTTAGGTTTTTCAGGCTGTTTTTGTTGGCCTGTAGAGAATGCCATGCCATGGAACCTTCCAGGAAACAAGAATAATACATGAATACATATAATTCTTTTAGTTTCAGTCCAACACTGCCCAAACTGTGTACAGAAAAATGGTCAAAGAAGCCCAACAAAGCAGGGCAGATCGAACCAGATAGACTTGGATTTCAACTATATGAAAAATACATGTTTATTTCCTGTTGCTTGTGAACTAAAACAATGTGTTTATTTTCTTTTGTAAGAAATGAAACATTTATCTGCATAGTTTATTATTAAAAATCAAGATTCATGCAGGGTGCAAGTCAACAATCAAAGCTTTCGTTGTTCAGACAAGATCATTAAGATCTGCAATGTTTTGTTTGGAGGAATCTCAACTGAAGTAACCATTGACCAGGATAACATTGTTTGAAATGAAGTATGTTGACTTGCCTTGGATCCATAAAACCTCTCCCTGAAGTGAACTGTAAACAGACATAAACTAAAATATTTGGTTACTAGGTGTTTCTAAAATTTTTATTGAAGTATGAAACTTGCATAAATTCAAAGATTGGGTCAAAGTGTGTGATTTAATTCAAATCGGATATTGTAAAAACAATTTTTTTTTTTTATCTAATTTACTTAAAAACGATATTTTTACCGGCAGAAATATGTTTTAAGCTTGCTTGTGCAACATTTGAAAGTATAAAACTTAGGAGAAAGTTCGATTTTAATGGATCAAAGAGACGGATTTAAAAGATCATCAAACCAAACACAGAGGAGTTCAACAACTAAATAACACAAATCCTTTTGCGTAAATACAAAATATCACCCTATTATCCCTCTACTACAAACCCTTCATTTCAAGAAGGTATCCATTGCATCGGCATACATCCCTGCGTCCGTGTTCCGAAACTCTGCCGGTTGGTGTGGATGATGATCTAACAATGTCGAAGACGTTGCCATTCTTGCAGGTAATGTAAAGCTCCTCTTAAACTTGTTTTCCATCTTCTCTGGATGGCTATCCAAGCTCAAGAACTCGGTAGGGTTTGCATCAGCATCCGAATTCCTATTAGAATCTTTTCCTTCAACGATAAGTGGATGGTGGTCTGAGTCCGGTTTGGTTCCTAAGCTCTCCGGGTTAACTAAAAGGTTGGTGTCTTCGCTCCGTCCAGTGAGAGCGTTGAAGAAAGTCAAGCCATTAGGCCATTTGATGTCATTTTCGTGTTCATTCATCATAGCTTCCATTCGGGTTTCAGATGAATGGGGCATGAGAAACATGTTGGTCTCATCTTTGGCCTGTGGAAATCCAAGTCTCGCCGGGTTCTGATAATTAGGTGACGCAACCATTGCAGCTGCCGGTGGAGATGGCCTCTGGTTCCAGCCAAAGACTGAAGGCGGTGGAGGCCAGGTCGGAATGGCAGACTGCTTCAAAGGAACGGTAGACGACGGTGAACCATTTCTGTTCGACGAAAACATCTGGGAAAGATAGAAACCGGATTGATAGCCAAGTGATTCAAAGGTATGCCTCATTCTTAGCACAAAATGAAGATCTTCAGGTATCTGAGGATACATACATACAGCATATACACATATATCAGATCAAAAACATCACACATTACAGTCATTATCACTACATGAAAAAAAAAAATTATCATCAGACTCACAATCTTGCAAGAACCCAACTGGAGAAGGCCATGGCCAGCTTGAATAACAGCAATTGTCTGGTCAAGAGACAATCAAGAATGACACAAAAACATATGTTACCCGAACAAAATATCCCCGTAACGGAAACTTACACCGAGTCCGAGTAAGATAGACAAGAACAAACCAGAAAAAGACTAACAACAGTGCAGAAGAAGTAAGTTACTAAGCCTACCTGAATCCCAGAGTTAAATTGATCAGTCCATTCAGGAGGAAGCTGCAAAGTAAATAACAACAAAAGGGGATGGTTACCAACTCGCCATGAATCATAAATACACAGGCATTTAACCAACATAATTGCCTAACTTCAAAAACAGGGCAGACAATCAAGATTTCAACAACAAAAAGAAACAGTGAAAGATAAAAGGTGGGGTATTACAAACATACAGCATCAAAAGAACTCTGCCAATAATTGGATACATTGGGCTCACATTCTGTTGGTTCTTTGAACACCCATTTATGACACTTATCTGATGCAACTTTCCCCATTAACCTGCTCAGTCAGTCATGTTTTCAACCAATCAAAAACATACACTAAGAAGATATCAAATCTATTTTTCCATTTTTTATTTTATTTTTTTTATTTTTTAAGGCTAAATCTAGTGAAATATTAATAGCACCTACCCAGTACCCACCCTTCTCCATAATTATATAACTGAATGGATAATTTGCTGAAAGCTTTCTTCACTGGATCTTCTCCATCGATCTCTTCTAAATAATCTGTCACTCTTCCTCGGCAAAATCCATCTTCCCACATCAGCATCCTTCACCAGGAAAAACAAAACAAAATTTAACACAAAATTATTAATAAAGTTGCTAAATTTGGAAATGAAAATACCTCCAAATCACAGATTAACAAAAGCCCATCTCATAAAATCAATTAAATAACGCGGAATCTCTCATTACCCAAATTCCCCATGTTTCTCCCCTATTTTCTATAAGGAAACATGTAATGCCTAACTCTGAAGTTCTTCAGTTCCCTCTGTTTTCTCGGCAACCAAACAAGCATAAAAAAGTCCAAAAAAAGGAAACCCCCAAACCATACTTACAAGCTACCGTTGTCATCTCCGACCTTGCAACCATTACCACCCCTCACTCTCCTACACCAAAACAAAGAGACCCGAAATAGTAAAACAGCCAAGAAAGGCAAATTAAAAAGATAAAAACGAAAACTTTAGCAAAGTGATTAAGGCGGGAGCATGTGAATACAAAGAAAAAGGAGGAAAATTCGAAGATTTGATACAGAAAACAAAAAAGGAAGGTAAAATACAGGCGAGGACGGATGGTCCAGAAAACAGAGTAAGTCCAGTCTGAGTTGAGACAGACGGTTCTAAGTGCCTCATGAAGGGCCATCATCCCAACAGCTTCTTTGCTCCTATCTGCTGAACCTGAGCCCACCATTTCTCTTTCTTTCTCTCTCTACCCTCCCTCCCTATCTCTCTCTCTATACATATATAAGTGTGGGTATATGTTTATATAATTATATGTGGGAAAAGATGGGGTATCAACTTTCTTTGATATACAGTGTTTGTGTCTGCTGCTGGGTTTGACACCTCTTTGGTTTATAAAAGAAAAATTGGGTAAGCTGAAGCCTGAACCTGTACTTTAGGCTTATTTATTTTGGGTGTTATCCCTCTTTTCTCTGCTTATTAACCCCAAGGTAAAGCAAAACTCTTTCCTCCTCTTTTATCCTTTTCTCTCTCTCTTTATCTTTTACCACTAAACTACGTAAGATGAAGAGGACTTAGCCAACTTTTTTACATTGTTTTTGTAGGAAATAGTTGGAATCTTAAAGGGCTTTTATCATGCACTAAACTTTTATTACTTCATCATTTTTTAAATTTTTTGTTATTTTCTTAGTAAAATTTCATGTTTGAGTTCAGTTTATTATTTTCTTCAAATTGCTTTAAATATTTTTTAAATATTAAAAATAATATATAAAACCTGAAAAGATAATATTTATTTTTAAAGTTTACAAATAAATATTTTATATTTTTAAAATTATATAAGTTCAAAAAAGAATAAGATTATACAACTCAAATTTAAAATTTCAAAAGTCTCAAAATCTTAACCTTGTTATTAAACCAAAGTATCATGTCGGCCTTTTAGATTACTAATTTGTTTTTGTTCTGAACATCTTAAATACTAATAGTAAATGCATGATACTAATCATTTTAATTATGTTTGGAATCGTTGGTTGCATTTATTAATTCTGTTCCATTTATAAAATATATATTTTTTGTTATAACATTTAAAACTATTCAATCCACGATTTCAATAGTATTAAATCGCTGGCCAGATATATAGGTTAGGATATATTTATATAGCATAAAATTTATTTAATTTTATACTAATTTTAAATCGTTAGTAATAAATGGTTAAATTTTTTAAGTGATAATGTTCACATATTTTAATGTTAATTTATTCATCTATTTCATCTAACTAATGATCATGAATTAGTATAAAATTAAATAAGTTTTATATTATGTAACTAAATATCTTTCCTATATATATGGGATGGGATTAAGTTGTATAATGTAAAACTCTTTAAATTTTATACTTTTTAGAACATTGGATGATTGGAAGAGATGACACACATTAACGGTTGGTTGATTGAAGATTATCACTTGGAAAAAGAAGAAGTTAATCTAAGTCATCCACTTTGATCATCAAACGATCCAAAAAACATATAAAACTTTAAAAATTTTATATTATATAACTGGATCTTATATAGATATATATTAAACTCATAATTATGATGATAGAATTATAAAGTTTAAAATTTACAAAGATGAATATGTCTAAGTTTTTTTTTTTTAAAATGTTTACAAATTTGTTATTTTGTTTGAACTTGGAAAAGTTTGATTAGGAAAAGTTTGAGTAATTTACATTTTACATCACTAAACTTAACATTCATTTTCAGTTACATCATAAACCTTTAATTTAATCAAATTATATCATTCAACTTTCATTATTTATAAATTAAGTCACTTATATTGGTATCATTAAATATCTATAATGAAAAAAATTGAAATTGATATTTTTATTTAATATATTTTTTATATATCATCAATAAATGATATTTAATTAGTAATTTAATTTTTAAAAAAATTATAAGAAATTTTTTTATTTTTCTTTTAAACTTATTTAAACGAAATAGAAAATTTCCACATAAAATTATTAAAATTGTCAATTAAATATTATTTAATAGTGATATGTAAAAAAATATATTAAGTAATAGTATTAATTTATGTTTTTTTTGTTAAAATTATTTAATTGTGTTAGCATAAATGATTTAGTTTACTAATAATAAAAGTTGAATGATGTAATTTGATTAAATTAAAGGTTTGTGATATAAATGAAAGTGGATATTAAGTTCAGTGATTTGAAATGTAAATTACTCTGGAAAAGTTTTAGTTGATCTTTTGAGATAATGCGTTGATCATTGCATAATTTGACTAATAAAAAGGTGAAGGCAATGGTGGATTAAAGGGTGAAAAGTAATTGTTATTATTTGATTTAAAAAAATATATTTTTAACACATTAAATTTTAATATAAAAAAACAATTCAATCGGCAAAATATGATTATATAAAGATATTGTTAACATAAATTTAACCAAATAATACGATACAAGAAATATACAAATAAAAATAAACGTAGTCCGCGTCAAAACTATAATAGGATAAGATAATATATTAATCAATAAATTATTATCTTATAAGCGATGTATTAAAGTGATTACTAACGTCTATCGAAATAAGATAGTTAATTTTAGGGTTTGAAGAATAAATCGTTTTTCCGGTGTCAGCCATTAACCAAGCCATAGCTATTAGACCAGTCACGGCCTCGCTATCTCGTAACCCTGGTTGATTCAAGATGAACAGCGACTGTGCACGGCAAGAACCAGATGGTCGGGGTTATTAAGGATTGTGCCGGTAATTGGGTGTTGTGATTTTCAAATTTTATAGGTGTGTGTACTGTTGTGGCGTCAAAATTGTGGGGGCGTTTGCTGGTTTAATACAGTGTGCATGGAATTTGCAGGAGCATCTTTGTCATGTTACAGTGGAGGTTGACAGTTTGGAGGTCTTGCGATTTTTGATGTCTGACTGTTTAAAAACCGTTAAATAATTATTTTTTTAAATTAATTCAAGAATAAATTTCAAACTTTTAAAAAGAATAAAATGTTTAAATTTTTATAAAATAATCATAAATCCCTAACTCAAAAATAAAAGTTTTAAAATTGATATTAATATCACAATTTATTATTTCGTCGGAGACTATCACTATCACTATCACTACCATTGTTGAACCATCGCAATTATTTTTCTTAATCATTCATCGCTGATGATCGATGGTAAATGTGTCGACTGACTTTCTTTTTCTTGACTTTGGTTTTTTTTTTTTTTGATATTAAGAAGTCGATCAACATACTTATCATCGGTTATCGGTGATAAGTGGTTAAAGAAATAATTAAGAAATAATTAAGAAATAATCAACAGCAACCGAAGAAAAAAAAGGCAAAAAAATCTGCAGTTTCAACACGCAATTAGTTGTTTTCCAGTTTGTCTTATGAGATGAAAGAGAAGAACAAGCCGTTATTTTCCATTGTTTAATTCCTCAGAATTCACAAACAAAACGACACATCATATGGCAAATGTGCTCTGCTGTCGGAATGACAGCAAAATCATAGCCGATATATGAACAGCATAACACATCTGCTCATCCACCCATTCTCAAGCTTACCAAATTCGCCCAACGAATCTGTCTTCCAACATAAAATCTGGGTTTCTGAGCTGTGATCTATAAAGCCATATGGCTACCTTGCCCACATGATTTTCTTAATCAAATTCGTTTAATAAATGACATAAAATGATTGTAAAAGGCAAACGAACCTCTCGTGTCTGTGTTTTTTGCATATGAATTATTTGCAGAAATGGAGAAAGTTGAAGCTCTCGACCTTTTAGAGGAGTCCTGGTTTTTTGAGAACTTGTTCCATAGAAGGAGGAGGATGTTGAGATGTTATTCAGATCCTTGTACTTCGTCAAAATTCAGCCAAGATGTTTCGGTTAATGATTCTTGTCGTGAAAGCTGTAATGGTTCGGTCCCTGCCCCGTCGTTACCGACGTGTATAGGAAGGGAAAGGAAGAACAATGGTGGGAAGATCAACTTGAATAGGCAATTATCACTTCAAAGATCTGAAACGACGTGTTCGGATCATAAGATACATGACATTCAAGAAAAGAAACCCGATGGGAAGATCAAATCGAGAGGCAAGTCATCGTCGTCGAGACGTAATTTGCTAAGGACACCTTTGGCTGCTCCAATGGGGACTAATGAGTTAACTCAGGATAATAAAAATGATCCTAGAATGAGCAAATTGATCCGACAAGCAGTGACCAACTCACCAGACATATTGCCCCCAAGGCACAGGCACAGGCACAGGCACAGGCACAGTCATAGTATTAGTAAGGTACTCATATGATCCCATATATAATCTTTCTGCAATTTGGTAACGTGAATTTTATGTTAATCCTCTGTCATTTGCAGGCAATGAGCTGCAACACCAACGAGGCTGCGGTCACCAGAGGCCGGCATTCGAATACGAAGAGGATGCTGCAGAAAAGCCATAGCGATCTTGCCTTCCAAGAACTGCAAGGATTCAAGGATTTAGGATTCACGTTCGACCACGAAGACTTGAGCCCGGATGTTGTTAATATACTCCCAGGGTTGCAGGGAACTAAGATAGACGAGTCGAAACAAGAGAAAGTGCGGAGGAGGCCGTATTTGTCCGAGGCATGGCACGTACAATGCCCGCCACCAGTTCCACCACCGCCACCGCCACCAACACCTCCTCTTCCGTCTCGTGTATCTAAGAATTCAGCAGAGAATATGAAAGCACAGATCAAGTTTTGGGCCAGAGCCGTGGCAACTAATGTTCGACAAGAATGCTGAGAATTCATGACAAACATCAACCCCATTTCCTTTTTACCAAAATTGACATTACTATTTCTACTATACAATTTTTTCCAATTTCCCATATTTTCTTTCCTCATTTAGGACTGATCATATTCTTTCCCCAGTGTTCTTGTTTCAAAGATTATATATGTATTAATAGTTGAATATTATTGAATTTATTATTTTATAAAAAATTATATTTTTATGACAAGTTTCTTTATTTTTGTTATACAATTTTTGTCGGTTTTATGTTATTAGACATAATTTTAATATACTCTAATGCTCGTCTGTTGTTCACACTAACGACGTTATTTTATTATTATAATCTTGTTCGTGGTCATAAAAAGTTATATCTTCAATAGAATGATGATTATTTCTTGAGGTAATCAGTCTTGTGTAACGAAATATTCTACTTAAAAATTTAGTTTTTTTACCTCTATTTTCACTCGTTATAAGTCTCGATTTGATAAAGACACAAAAATTCAGAAAAAACTTCTAAGTATATTTATCCCGATAAAAGTATTCACTTTTATTTATTTTTGAATTATAAAAGATTTTAATAATAATCTCATTATTTTTTTAATATGTTATAATTATGATGTCTTTTATGATTTTGATAAAATCGGATATTATAAAAAATAAAAAATTTAACTTATTAGTTTTTATATTTTACTCTCTTCTCCCAAAAACTTAACTTATTCACTCAATTCAAAGAATATCGTTAATAGGTTCTTGAATTAGAAAAAGACCCCCTCTAAAATATTTTTTATTTTGTAAAATATCTCATTAATATATATTTTATATTAAAATGAATCTATACTCTCAAAATATATATTTATATATTTGACTTAAATGACCGTAAAGATAAGTATATATATATATATATATATGAATTTAAATTTATATATCTTTTTAATTATTTCTCAAACCATTTTTTGTATTTCAATTTTATTAATATCCCATTTTTTTTCATTTTAAGCGTTTCATTAAGGACATATAATTTATACATTAATTATTTATTTAACAACTATGAAACTTTCTAATTTGATCATTTGGATAATTACTAAACCATACATCACGTTAAATTCAATGTCCTTGTTCGTAAATACTTGAAAGGTCAATAATCTAACCTATGATTACATTTTGTTAGGTACTTATCGAGCGAGTCGATTGCGAGTTAGGCATTGTTCGATTCGTACTTGTTAAAAGATTTTGTTACTCAATTCGACTTGTTGCTCGTTAAGCTTGTTAAAATTATGTTCGACTCGTGCTCATTATAATATTTTGTTGCTTAACTCGACTCGTTACTCGTTAAGTTCACTAAAAAACTTACCTATTTTTAGCTAAAAATAAAATTTAATAATACTATATGAAGCTTAATATTAACATAAATTAATATATTTAACAAAAATATCAAAAGAGTGTATAAAATACTTTTAAAGTTTAAATTCGAAAGTAACAATCCATAAATGCACCAAACTAGCATATTAAAATTAAAGTAAGAATTCACAAGTTAATAATTATTCTTTAGATTTATTTTTTGAATGAAATAGTTTTAAAGTAATTACTAAAAATTATTTAAAAAGATTAATGAGTTACTCGCAAATTTATCGAGTCAAGTTAGACTTTGATCGATTTAACTCGTTAAGATATCGAGTCGAGTTTGAGTCAATCTAAATCGAGTATTTATTGAGTTTTGATCGAATCAAGTTCAAGCAGATCACGAGCTGCTCAACTCGTTAAACATCCCTACACTTCCCCATTATATTAAAAAACTAAAATATTAAAACATGATTAATAATATATTAATTATTTATTTATCATGATCTTACTTTTTCCCTGGGATCCTCATTTGATTTGCTCTTTCGGCGGACCTTCATTATTTATCATTTACTAAATTATTTGTTCAGACCTATCCCCTCTAATATTAAAAATAAATAAAAAAAAATGTCCTTGATAAGAGATGAGATTATTTTATATTAAGAACATTGTACAAATGATATATTTTAGATGGAAAATAAGACTATCTCTCCTACTGTACGCATTATAATATGTTAGTGAGTGGAAATCGGTTAAGAATTAATTTATTAAAAATTTAAAGTATATATTGATAAAAATATTAAAATATATATTAATTATATTGAATTTAAAATTAAATTTTATGTAATTATCTTTTTCGGTATCTCTCGCTCCATTTATATATTAAAAAAAAATATATCCTTTAGGTCGGTGTAATTATGCTCTTTTTTATTAAAATAAAAGAAAGTTGAATAAAGTTTAATTATAAAATAAAATTCCACAATTTAAATTATTCAAAAATTGATGAGATGTTATTATTGACACCTAAATCATAAAAATTATTATAAAAGGAAACATCCAATTTGAAATATATATATATATATATAATTAGAGTGCAAATCGTCTACCTCTTTTTCATGTCTCTATTTATGCCTCCACTTTAAATTAGAGGGTTTAGGGTTTAGGGAATTAGAGGTATAGGCGTATGGATTTTTTTTAGGTATAATGTTTAGGATTTAGGACATAGAAAATAAGAGTTATGGTTTAAAATTTAATTTTTTAATAAATTTTCAAAGAAGACATAAAAAAGAGACAAAGAATTTTAGATTCTAAATCAATTCAAACTCTGAAAGTACACTTCAACCTTAATTCTAAAAATTAATCTTAAATCTTTAACTTTAGGGACTACAACCAAATTTAATCATGCTTTTGGTTCTTACACCTATTGCAGCTATTAGCATAACCCATTAGTCGTCCTTGTATAATTTACTATTTTATTTCACACACGTGGTAAAATGAAATATAAAATTGATATATTTCATTACAATCAGAAAAGAAAAATACAACTAAATGATTATAAAGTGGTTTACCAGACCATTTTGAAAGATGATAATGTTTTGTTTTTTTTTTATTGTAGTTGGCTAAATCATTTACCTGACCATTTTGAAAGATGATAATGTTTTTTTATTGTAGTTGGCTAAATCATTCCAATGTTCAGTCACTTTGGGTAAGGAATTGGGTTAACAAACAATGATAACACTCTGTCCTTTGTCTCGCCATCTTCAATGGCGTGACCATCGCCATTTTGGTACATCAACTGCGACACTCGACCAAGGTCCATGGCAATTTCGATGAACGTACGAGAGAAAGGAGATTCAGACATCTGCTCTTGGTTTATCTTTTTCCATGCATCATCGATCAACTTCTTTACGTGCTTGCGAGCTTCTTCTTCGGATGCTTTGTTCTCGTACATGTAACATTGGATTGATTTCGGAACATCACCCCTTTCTATCTCATACTGATAGAAGAAAAGAAAAAACAATCAATTAATGGAAATCTAGAGTCGACGATCTTTGTATATTGATCAGATGTATATTACTAACCGATGATGTTCCAAGATCGTCGGTCAATCGAACAATTATAGACGACTGATAAATTATGTTGTGGTAATATTCCTCGATGTGCTGCAATCCCTCCGGAGTTACATGATCAGTTACCAAATAGGCGTGGCCTAACATCACCGAACCAGATATCGAGAGCCATGCGTTGTCGATATACTCTTGTAGGGTTGGTGTGTATCCGATGTAATACCATTTTGCCTCCAGCAAATATGATTTACAAAGATTCGTCCACTGAACACATTTAGAGCGTTTGAACTCTTAGTTTCAGAGATTAGAAATCTAAACGAAAGGAAAAGTTTATCTAAACGAAAGGAAAAGTTTAGGGATCGGTCTGATACCACTTTCTTGAGGAAGGGAAGGACGTCGACTCCTTGTTCCTTGAGAACGTCGAAAGCCATTTCGTTAACGGAGTTGTAAAGGGCATGGTAGCATATCTTCATATAGAGTGGAAGACTCTGTATTGCATTTATATCCCATCTGAAAATTGCATCTTGAACATTAATAAGAGATGCCAACAGTGAAATAAACCAGATGGTACGTAGTAGCTAGGTAGAGCTGCAAGTGCAAACCTCTCGACGGCATCGGTGAAGAGCTCCAACTCTTCTAACGTGCCGTAAACGTCATAGACATCGTCTATGGCGGTTATTAGTGCGTTCACCTTGGTTTGATCTCTCCGGCTTTTACCGGACTGAGGAGTAATTATCATTCCCACACTCCATAAGAAGTTCTCCATCAGCCTATCTCTAGCAAAGTTCAGCTTTTTGCAGAGACCTAGATCCTTCCACCACCTAATCAGAAGTAGATAATCAGAATCAATCAGTTCAATACTTTATATCCATAAACAAGTAAGCATATATATATATACTTACGCTGAAGCATTACTTAGATCGTCCTGATGAATAGCTTGGACTGTGTTGTAATCCAATACAGCAAGTTCTAAAAGAATGGGGTTTTTGTCCTTGTTTTTCTCGTACGCATCTATGAACCATCTGGTTTCCAGCCTCGACATCCTCCAATGTAGAGGGAGCTCCAAGGCATGCTCCACCAGCATCCAAAGATATGGATTGTTGGTCTGATTCGGACATTCTTTCAGAAGACTCACTGCAGATTCTCTTGCATTCTCCAGCATTGTTTCACCTTCTACTAAGAGGTATGAAGCCTCATAAAGGTTGAGCAGTCCCTTGAAATCCTGGGAAAAGCTTGCTTTTATGTTCCCACCCTCATCCAGGAAGCTAGTGAAAACATCTATACATGAAAAAAAAGATAGATATTAATTATCAATGAAATGATTGTAAGAATTTAAGAAATCCGACGTGGAATCGTATTTTAGTTTTTTTTTACCTTGATTCACCTTGTAGCCGTGTTGTCTCAGCAGTCGAAATCCTAGAGCTGTAGCATGTAAATTGTGTCTCTCCCCTGTAACACTGCTGCAGTCTGCACTTATATTCTCCAACGTAGTATTGATTTCCTCTTGAAAGTGACGTGACAATCCAAGTCTTTGTAAAGTATCAATAAGCTCAAGCTTCTCCAAAGGATCCACCACTCCACAAAGCATCTCACTCACTTCTCCCTGCAGTTTGCTAGCTCGTTCCTCGTACGATCCTCCCCGTCGAAAATCGCTTCGAAGCGACTGAACATAATCATCACCCCAAATAGGAGGATGGTAATTAGCCGATCGTCTAACGACGTCGACCTCACCGGAAACTTCAGTCGTAGCTTTACATCGCAAGGCTGAAGAAACATTTACCCTAAGGACTCTTGAGAAACGTTTGTACTGTGTGTGTCTTGGGAAAGTGCAGATGGGGAATGAACTAACCAAGGAAAAAGCCATTTCTGAAGCCAAATGATAAGATATGTTTTTGGGATGGTGACTGTGATGAACGAATGCAATGTATATATACACACAAGTTCGATATAATTAATGTTAAAATAATCACCAATTGAGAAATAAATAATAATATTATTATTATAACATTTTGCCTAATAGAATGTGAAACTTGTTGGTATAGTAGTCGAAGAGAGGACAAACTGACACGTTTTAATAGTCTACCAAATTTGACATAAAATTATCTTTTTACTATCTCACTCTTATCTTTATAGCAAAGCTCTAACCAGTGATTATCCGTATTATTGGGTGTAAACGTCTATCTCTTTCTCGCGTCTCTATTTGTCCTACTACTTTAAATTAGAAAATTTAGAGTTTTAAATTAAGGGTTAGGGTTTATGGAATTTAGGGTAGGGTATATTTTATAGGGCGTAAAGTTTAGGGTTTAGGATATAAAAAATAAGGGTTAAAGTTTAAAATTCAATTTATCCTCTACCTCTTTATCATGGCTCTATCCATGTCTCCTATTAAAAATTCTAAAAAATTGAATTTTAAACTCTAACCCTTATTTTCTATATCCTAAACCCTAAACCTTACGTCTTACCCCAATTTTCCTAAACCCTAACCACAACCCCTAACATAGAACCCTAAACCCTCTAATTTAAAACGGAGACACGAATGGAGGCATGAGAAAGAGGTAAACGATTTGCACCCCGTATTATTAGCTATAACATGACATTTATGAATAAAATTTCCTTACGATTTTTCGTGTTATAGTATAATTTAATTCTAATTTAAACGATTTTCTCTAATTATATAATATATATTTTTTATATGTGACTTATTTTTTTATATTTACACACCTATTTAATTATTAAATCTTAAATTAAATAAGATTTTAATCAGAGCTTTAATTAAAAAATTAAAAGAAAAACACAAAAGAAGGTTGTTTGAATCATAAAGTGGGTGGTGTGATTAAGGGATCACGTGTGCACGTGCCATCGGCAGTGAGTCGGTGCCTCGTATCTCATAAACAAAACATCAAAAAGCACGAATTGCGGTGAGAAGAAGTTTTACTTTTTACCAGAGAAATTATTTTAATTTAATCGCGTTTGATATGGTGTATTTTTTTTACCTACGGTAAAATTAAAATAATGTTGTGTTTTATAAAACATGTCTTTCCAAATTCAAGCAAAATTAACAGTTTTTAACCATTTAATTTTTTTAAAAATAATTTAGATTTTGAATATATTGAATATAAATTTATGCATATAAACTTGAAAATGTTAATATTTTTTAAAATTAACGAATCAGATCAATGAAGCTTATAGAGTTTGGTTGAATTTATAGATATTATTTTTGCATAAAATCAGGCGCTGATGAATGTCAGAAAACAGTATTCAAACTTGAAATCCAACTGTTACGTATCTGACCTTAAAATTATAGTATTTGGAATCACGAATTTATAGTATGTTTTCTTTTTATTACTAAATTATGATAACCTAACACCACGAATATCGCACATCCTCGAAAATAAAATTTTTTTATTCAGTTATATAGTGATTACAGTAATATCTGTTTTAATTGATATTCTCAATCATTAAACATTGATCGTTCAATTACTATAATATAATATTATTGATATGAATTGAAAATCGTAAAAAAATATATTTTTTGAATTATTTAATTATTTTTTATATGCTTCTGCTTTATGAAATGAATAAATTATATTTTTTAAAATCCTTGTTTTTTATTCATATATTTCGTAATCTTTTTTGATTTTTTTTTTTGTATTTGTGGGGAATGATCCATTCATTTTTAATATGAAATTATATTTTTTACATTATTTTATAATTATTGTTCAATATTAAATTCTAACTTAAGATTAAACCGACAGGAAGCCAAGGTGGTAAGATAGTCGCCGTTATATTACACATGTTGACTAGTCAAATGATTCATTTCACCTATTTAATTATAAAATGTATATTTAATATTAATTATATTATTATGGGATTAAAAAGCCCATCAAACGCTTAATTGTCATCTAACACAAATAAATAAATAATTATCGTATTTAATTTGTTTTAAATGATTAAGTTGTCCTCATTTAATCAAGTGAACCTTAGCTGTATGTGATGGGTAGACCATAATCTCAAACTTTATGCTCTTGTAATTATTAGGAAAAAAAACAATTTAGAAGACAAATCATAAATAACTTTAATTTAATCATCGATATTTAATTTATTAATTAATAAATTAAAATTATTATAAGAAGATATTTTAATAATTATTTTTTTAAAAATATATCCATTCCCAAAGAGAAAGTGAAAGTAAAGAGATTCCTTTGGGGAAATATTTATTTTATTTTTTGTAGGACCACTTTGTTTTTTTATCCTTTAATTTTCCCTTTGATTTGTTTATTAAGGACACTAATTACTAATTTATGATTTCTCTGAACATAATTAAATAAAATAAATAAAGGAAATTGCAGAGCAGGCCCCTCTTTTCCCAACTTTTTTCTATAATAAAGAATCAATTATCACGTGAGATAATGCATAAAGGCCTTTTCAATCTTATACAAGCATTAAAAGTTGTATTAAAATTATCTAATATAATTAATACAAATATATTTTTCTATTAAAAAGAGGGTAAATTACATCGAATACCATTGAACGTTAAACGTTGTATCGTTTATGCCACTAAACTTTTAATTACTTCAGTTATAGTACTAAATGTTCATTTTGTTTCAATTATGTCACTAGACCATGAAAAATAAAATCATTTCAAAATTTAGTGATAAAATTTCGGTTTAATCATCAATAGTCATAACAAAATGATATCGTTTTTTGACCGAACTGTCGTAGTAACAAAAAGATTCATCCATGGCACCCCTAAATTTCGGTTTCGTTTTCCATGTTTTTTTCTTCATTATGTGTCCTTTTAATGGTCAATTGGACACCCTTCAAAGAACAAATGGAATATTGGTCGGAATTGAGACAAACAAAGACTTAAAAAGAAACAAGTTAATTACACATTAATAGTTAATCATATGCAAAGATGTTGATTAAACATAACTAATCTTTCACATTTTTTGTGTTAGATAAAGAATGGAAACTGGGTTTAGGCCCAAAAATTATTATGAATCACAATTACATTTTACCCTGCTTTGTATTGTTTAAGTTTAAACTGTAGAATTAAGATTTGATGTGTTAAAATGTATATGTACAATTAATTTTTCAGACGTTAGATCTAAGATTATTCTTATAATATATACGTATTTAAATTTTGATCCATATAATTTAATAATATTTTATGTTATATTTGAGATTACCATTAATATTTCAAAATACAGAATCATCCACCAATATTAGGTGTGTGACCCTGGTTAGTCTGGATTAGTCAGGCTTAAACCCTGAAACTAGAAGAATAAAAAAAAATATACTATTAAATTGATGGAATATTTTTATTAAAATAATAATAATTTAAAGATCCAGTTAAAAGTTTTAAATTAAAATAATTATGTTTTGTATCCAAAAGTAACAAACTTGTTATGTCCCAATAATTCATTGAAATAATTAAGTTGACTTAAATCCCATCTGCCATGACTTGTTGGGTTTTTGTTATTACCATATTTTAAACATTGAGAGAGGGACAGTGTTTCTGTAATGAAAGAACATTTAGAACTTTCTGGATGAAACCCAACTTCTTCACACAACCTCTTAATTGACTGCACAGATTTATTATGATATAAATTAGGGTAACAGCCAACAGTGATGGTTTATAATAATATTATTATTATAACATTTTGCCTAATAGAATGTGAAACTTGTTGGTATAGTAGTCGAAGAGAGGACAAACTGACACGTTTTAATAGTCTACCAAATTTGACATAAAATTATCTTTTTACTATCTCACTCTTATCTTTATAGCAAAGCTCTAACCAGTGATTTTCTATATTATTGGGTGTAAATCGTCTATCTCTTTCTCACGTCTCTACTTGTCCTACTACTTTAAATTAGAAAATTTAGAGTTTTAAGTTAAGGGTTAGGGTTTATAGAATTTAGGGTAGGGTATATTTTATAGGGCGTAAAGTTTAGGGTTTAGGATATAAAAAATAAGGGTTAAAGTTTAAAATTCAATTTATCCTCTACCTCTTTATCATGGCTCTATCCATGTCTCCTATTAAAATTTCTAAAAAATTGAATTTTAAACTCTAACCCTTATTTTCTATATCCTAAACCCTAAACCTTACACCTTACCCCAATTTTCCTAAACCATAACCATAACCCCTAACATAGAACCCTAAACCCTCTAATTTAAAACGGAGACACGAATGGAGGCATGAGAAAGAGGTAGACGATTTGCACCCCGTATTATTAGCTATAACATGACATTTATGAATAAAATTTCCTTACGACTTTTCGTGTTATAGTATAATTTAATTATAATTTAAACGATTTTCTCTAATTATATAATATATATTTTTTATATGTGACTTATTTTTTTATATTTTTATATTAATATATATATCAAGAAAAGATTGAGAGACTTAACTCAACTTAAAAATCAATTATCTAATTACTAAAAATTTCAAGTTATTTTAAATTTTTATTTTACAACTTAAATTTTATTTAAATTTTTTTTTGAGTGAAATTGAATCAAAACAAATCGAATTTTTCATCTCAAATCATTTGGTACAATTTTTCTATCCTTTGGCACGTTCTTTTTTTTTTTTTTTTGTTAGGGTTAGATCCGACAATACCATGACCGATCAAGATGGCGCTCCTTTCATTATGATGTTGATCTTTCTATCTCAAATCCTTGATTTAGATATGGATATGCGATTATATCTACCGTTATTCGCGATTGAATGGTGGTAATGTCCTTGTTAACGTACCTTCATTATAATATGCATTTTTATGTTGTCTGTCGATGGTTTTACCTATCATCGTTGATTTTGGTGATGTTTGTATCTTTTTTTTTATTTCGAGTCTTTGGATTAGGTTCTTATCTTTTTCTTGTTTGGTTCTCTTATGATATAAAGACCGTTAGTTTTATTTACTAGGTATATATCTGATTTTAGGTATCTTATTTTCTGGATATAAATTTTTATTGTATTTGCGAATATATTCTTGTTTAATAAAATTAATGGATCTCTATTAAAACAAAAAATAAAAATCACTTTAGATTTAAATATATTTTAGGGACTAAATTTTATACTTAACATTAATGGTCAAAATTGAACGTTACGCACGCTGATTGACCTATTATTTTTCCTAAAAAAAAGCAATTCGAATAATATTTTAAATCTTTACCATCTTCTAATACGGTCCAAACAAGATATATAGCTTCCCTAAACTTAAAAAATAAAAATTATAAATAAAAATAAAGAATTATGTTAAGTAAAAATAGATAAATATTAGGTTAGATTAGAAAAATTATAAATAAATAAGGGATGGTTTCGGATTAAATAAAAATTTAGAGATTAAATTAAACAAATCTTATATAATTTGTACACTAAAAATATATGATTTAGAAGAGACATATACTGATATACAATATGTACAAAAATAATTTGTTACAGTGAATTAGCAAATAAAAGGCTTATATACGAAACCTTTTAATTATATGTTTGAGTTTTAATCATGATTTTTAATTATTTTATTTAAAAATTTATTATATTTTATAAATAAAGTTATTTTGATTATGAGTTGACTTGAGAAATTTAATAAAAAATAAATTAATAGAGATACTTAAAAGTTAAAAATATTAACATTAAATTGGATTAAATTTAAGGGAAATGTTTCATTTAGGTTTTATGTATTTAATTTAGAGTTTAACTTTTATAATTTAAGGATGTTATTAAAATTTATTAATTATAATTATAATTTAAGGTTTAGGTTTTTAAAATATTATGGGTCCAATATGGCTCCGTAAATCCCTCATTGTCATTGCCATTGCCATTGCCATGGACATCACCATGGACCAATTCCAGAGCCTCATCAAGTCCATTAGCCCCAAGCTGATTATTTTCGACACTGCTCATTGGATACCCCAGGTGGCCAAGCCACTCGGGATCAAAACAATGTGTTTCAAAGTGGTTTCCGCCTCGTCGATTGCTATCGTTCTTGTTCCGGCACGGAATTTACCGACCGATAAGCCTGTAACCGTGGAAGACCTGGCTTCACCGCCGCCAGGTTACCCTTCATCATCCGTTGTGTTGCGAGGCAAGGAGCTGCAGAATTTGTTGTTCGTGACGAACCCTTTCGGAGAGGGGTTAACGTTTCACGAGAGAATCACCATGTCAATGAAGAACTGTGATGTTTTAGCGATGAGGACATGTCATGAAGTTGAAGGGGACTTATGCGATTACATCGGGAGTCAATACCAGAAACGGATCCTTTTAACAGGTCCGGTTTTGCCTGAAGAGTCCAAGTCTACGTTAGAAGAACGATGGGGTAATTGGCTAGCCGGGTCCGAAGCAGGTTCCGTGGTGTTCTGTGCTTTCGGGAGTCAAATCATTCTCGAAAAGACTCAGTTCAGAGAACTCGTACTAGGGTTTTGAGCTAACGGGGCTGCCGTTTTTAATGTCTATAAAGCCACTGGCAGGGACCACAACGATCGAAGAAGCATTGCCGGAAGGGTTCAAAGAGAGGGTTAAAGGAAGAGGAGTGGTTTGGGGTGGATGGGTGCAGCAGCCATTGATGTTGGCTCAGGCTCACCCATCAGTGGGATGTTTCGTTAACCAAATCTTGAACACCAAACTCAAATGTTTTGATTTTCCTTTGATTTTCCTTTAATTAATTAATTGTTTTTCCTTTTCTGGTTTAATTTGGTAATATAATAAAAATAATAAATAAATAAATAAAAGCAAAGCTAAAACAATCGGGTTAATAGTTTTGATAAAATTATTGAATATAGGTATTAACTAATAAGAATTATATAGTTATTTAAAAATTATTTTAAAATGAATGAAACTTATTGGATGAGATTATAGATGACGTAGTTAATCAAGATTATTTAACAATTTATCATGTTTTTATATCTCAATTTAATAAACTTTCTTATAATATAAAGTTGATATTATTTTAGTCAGATGAAACTAACGGTTAAAATCTCGTTTTTATTTTATTAAGTACTCTATTTCTATTATAAATATTAAAGTTAAGATGAATAAATTTTTTGTCTAAAACATGAATGATATAATAAACCAGATCTATTTAACAATTTTTCATGTTTTTCGTATCTCAACTTAATAAATTTTAAAGGCCGATATTACTTTAGTTAGTTAAAACTAACGATTAAAGCTTTTATTTTATCAAGTATTTTAATTATTGGAGTTTAAATAGATGAATATTATTGATCGAAAAAATAACAGGATGAGTCATATCTATTTAATAATTTTTTATATTCTTTTATCTCAATTTAATAAACTTTCTTACAATGAATGTTTGAGATTATTTTAGTTAGTTAAAACTAATGGTTAAGATCTCGCCTTTACTTTATAAAATACTTTATTTCTTTAATATAATTATTGAAGTTAAAATGAATGAATTTTATTGATTGAGATTAAGAATACAAGGAGACAAATTTTTTTAATATTTTTTTTATTTTTTATATCTCAATTTAATGAACTTTAAAGGCTGATATGACTTTAGTTAGTTGAAACTAAAGAGTAAAATCCCGACTCTCTTCTACTAAGTATACTTGAATATGAGTCTTTTAACTTTAACCGCATAAGATTTCGCAGTTTCGTTACTTGAAGATGAGTCTGGGTCAATAATTTTACCTGGAATTTTGCTATTTAATGACCCGTCTAGATTCTCTTTGGAGAACCACTACTAGCTGTAGCTGCCTGCAGTTTCACCCAGCTAAATATTATCAAACAACAATGGCAAAAACCAACAGTTCAGACACTCGTATACTCATGTTCCCATGGTTTGCATTTGGTCACATGACACCATTCCTTCATCTAGCCAACAAGCTTGCTCAAAAGGGTTATAGAATCACTTTCGCTGTGCCACGAAAGGCTATTAACCAGTTGGAGACATTGAATTTATTCCCGGATTTCATATCCTTCCATCCTGTTACTGTTCCATCGGTCACCGGCCTACCTCCAGGTACAGAGACTGCTTCAGATATCCACATTTCCTTGAGCAGTTTCCTTGCCATTGCCATGGATCTCACCATGGACCAACTCCAGAGCCTCATCAAGTCTATTTACCCCAAGCTGATTATTTTCGACACTGCTCATTGGATACCCCAGGTGGCCAAGCCACTCGGGATCAAAACAATGTGTTTCAAAGTGGTTTCTGCCTCATCGATTGCTATCGTTCTTGTTCCGGCACGGAATTTACCGACCGATAGGCCTGTAACCGTGGAAGACCTGGCTTCACCGCCGCCCGGTTACCCTTCATCATCCGTTGTGTTGCGAGGCAAGGAGCTGCGGAATTTGTTGTTCGTGACGAACCCTTTCGGAGAGGGGTTAACGTTTCACGAGAGAATCACCATGTCAATGAAGAACTGTGATGTTTTAGCGATGAGGACATGTCATGAAGTTGAAGGGGACTTATGCGATTACATCGGGAGTCAATACCAGAAACGGATCCTTTTAACAGGTCCAGTTTTGCCTGAAGAATCCAAGTCTAAGTTAGAAGAACGATGGGGTAATTGGCTAGCCGGTTTCGAAGCAGGCTCTGTGGTGTTCTGTGCTTTCGGGAGCCAAATCATTCTCGAAAAGAGGTAACGGGGCTACCATTTTTAATGGTCGTAAAGCCACCGGCAGGGACAACAACGATCGAAGAAGCATTACCGGAAGGATTCAAAGAGAGGGTTAAAGGAAGAGGAGTGGTTTGGGGTGGATGGGTGCAGCAACCATTGATGTTGGCTCACCCATCAGTGGGATGTTTCGTTAACCATTGCGGGTTCGGTTCTATGTGGGAGTCCTTGATGAGTGATTGCCAAATAGTGTTGGCTCCACACTTGGGTGACCAAATCTTGAACACCAAGCTATTGGTCAATGAGCTCAAGGTTGCAGTGGAGGTCAAGAGGGAAGAAAATGGATGGATTCCGAAGGAAAATCTGAGTGAAACTATCAAATTAGTGATGGATAAAGACAGTGAAGTGGGAAAATTGCTGAAGGAGAATCATAATAAGTGGAGAGAAATAATAAACCCTAATTTGGTGAATGAATATGTCGATAAGTTCGTCCGCAGCTTGCATGAAGTTATCGGTTGAACCGAGCCAGTGATAAATCATTCGCATTCGGTTAATCCATATGGGCAGGGCATATACGCTGCCCATTAGCTATGTATTTTCATGTAAGTTTAACTTGGATCTTTCAGTTGCAGCTGTATGTGAAATGAAGCCAATTAGTTGATCAATAAATTCATGTTTATCTAAGGGGATTTAGTGTTACGAGAACCCATATCAAATCATAAATTCCTCAGGGAACAGAATACAATCTCAATGCCAGAAATGAAATAACATTGACTGTCCTTATTCCTTCATATTTGCATGAAATGCAGAACAATAGCTTAAATATTTTTGAGTTATTGAAATGAAAGAGCATGAACTTATTACAGGGTAAGTTTCAGAGAGTACAAGCATTCCCGGTTTACTTTGAAGTGTCGAGCAGGAGCGTGTCGAGATTTCGTTTTCCTTCAGGGCCATTTGAGTACCATGATGACAAGTAGTCTCCGTAAATAACTGGAGAATACCGAGCTGGGGAATCTTGACTCACAAGATCAGAGGCAGGGGATATTCGGACTGTCTTGGCTGGGTCATGAAAAGTAGCGATCGAGAGACGGGCTTTGTTTGCATTTGTTACGGCTCGGTGAACACAGGTTTTGTATTTTCCATTAGTTATAATCTGCATGTAAGGCATGTTCCCAAGGAATCAAATGGTTATGATTCTCGACATTCATTTTTCATAGTATGATGCATTGATAGAATTTTAAAAAGATGAGTACCTCAGTTTGATCAGCCACAAGAACAAGGATGCCATTCGGCAGGGGATCGACAAGGAGCCACTCTCCATCCTTGAGCACTTGCAGGCCGCCAACATCGTCCTGTATAAGAAGTGTGATGGTACCAATATCAGAATGAGATTGCAGGCCCAACGTCAAATCCGGCTGTGGGCAAGGAGGGTAATAACTGGCTGTTATGTTCTGATAGAATTCTCCAATCACGTCTTCCATGCAGGATGCCTTGATTCCTAAACTCTCGGACATCAATGCCAACAGTCTCTGAGCCAACGCTTTCATCTCATCACTATAATCAGCCATCAACGCCCTGAAGAAAAATAAATCAAGTTAATAACACCTTGAAGAACATTAATCAATATAAAACATTGTACCTGTATTCGGGAGGAAAGTGGGGCCAAGAGGAAGGATTGCGGCGTGAAAGAGGTAATGTATGGTGATCAAAATAGTCCCTCCAATCCAAAACACTTTCGTTTTCAGAGTTCACTAGCATGCGGCTACCGTATCCCTCCGAGGCAGCAGAATTAGGCCGGCAAGCATATTTGAGCTTTTCCTCCATCGGAAAATCATTGAAGAAAGAAAGACAGACTCTCCTCAAATCATCCATCAGTTTCGTAGGTACCCCATGGTTGATAACATGAAAAGCTCCCCATTCTCTACAAGCATCGTGAATGGCAGCCAGAACAGGCTCTTTTTCACAAGATAGATCAATGGCAGGGACATTTTTGCAGCTCAAACCAGTTATATTTTTGGTTTCGGATTTAGGCCGGTTCTCGGGGGGTTGAATGTATTGCGACGGAACCTCCAAAATCCCCATTTGGGAAAGAATTTGGACCCTCACTGCCCCTTCCATTTCAGATTCAGCCTTCAATTCCTTTTCTCCAACTTGTCAAGTAGCTATAGAAATTCGAAGCCAATACTGAATCAAGATCAGATAATCAAGCAACTCCCCCAAAGTACAACGAAACCGAGTTATGTTAACCCTAGTTGAATAAATTCAACTTTATAAAACCAGATTAGTAGTTAAAAACCCATACCATATTTTCAGCATACCTGCAATTTAGATGCCAGAAAATAGACAATTCCAACTAAAAATCCATTGTTTTTTCTATTGAATTTCTTCATTAGTTTTAGGTTTAGCAGGGAAAAAAATAAATATTTGAGATGTGGGTTAGCGAATTCTATATATCAAAGAAACTGGGGTATGTAACTGATTGAATTTAGCAAAAACAGATTAAGACGCATATCTTATTCTCAGAAAAATTGCAAATCTCAAAGATGACAACAGAATCAGACAAGTAGTTTGGATTAAATTATATCAATAATCTATGAGTTATTGATAACTGAGAAAACATATTAAAAAAAAAAAAGAAAGAAAGAAAATTGATTAACCTGCGGCAAGAACTTCAACTTCGAACAGAGAATGGTGATGACAGACAGCCTCTAAAAACACGAAACTCCAAGATTCAACATGTAAGAACTAAAAATGTATGTTTTCAAATCTGGATTGGGCTTTTGGTTGTTTTGGGCTCAGTTGTAAATTTGCAATAATCTAAACAATAAATATTAATAATATTATTTTGATTTTTACCGATATTTTTTTATTTAACTACTGGTTGATTATTTTGAATAAATATTGTACAAATTTATTATAAAGCTGACCTTTTAAACCCAGTTTATTTCATTTAAAATGCCACAATTTGAACCTCTGAACTCGCTTAAGAGATATAATGTTCCAAAGTCTATCGATAAGAAGCCAATTTCCCTTGCTTTATTAACTAACAATAACGAACACGAATACGAACGCGACACGAGCATATAACATGAATATACGAAATGTCGAGTGAATTTTGTACATCTAACAGGAAATTAACAAATTAGTTAAACACAAATGGGGTTAGTCTAAATATTCTTAATCAATGCTGTTTAATATTCATCGTCGAATTCGAACTGTTTACTACATCTGAAACTTGCATGTTAATAAAGTGATTCAAAATCCAGATTATGGCTTACTCAAAGCTTATCTCCTCCTCCTTAGTGGATGTTCAATGCGATTTTCAAAGAGAAAATCAACTTTTTGAGATTCAGGATTCCTCTTTGCAGTAATTTGCATAAGTGCGCCGTCAACAAGCATGCGTTGCAGTACCCTTGCTATGTTTTTCGAATCGTCGATACCCAGATGGTGACATCCCAAGGACGGAATTTCAAGTTGCTTCATCATGGACATCATTCCTCTGGCCTGTCACCAAGACTCGAAATAAGTGAAAGTGGATATCATCCAACAAGAACATACTCAATTTTATTAAAATTGTTTAACAGATTTGAAGGTTCATTCTCTAATATTCATGTTGAACATGTCGGATATCATGTCAAGAAACAAGTATTGGCCATGTATTATGAATTCAAAGCTTGAAGATGCATGAAATGCAAGAAAAAATAGTGGCTTAGTTTAATTAATGCTCGCAGTTACCTCGCGACCATAAAAGTTTAGATATACATCCTTTAGATTGATCCATTCCCTAAAATATGGAGGGAGCTTGATCCCAGAAACTTGGCATTGCTGAGGGACCTTTGTCTTCAAATCCCAATTTCCACTAATATCAAAGAAACAATCATTCTTCATCGGACGAAAACAAATAAATATAAACTCTTAAAGTGTTCAAGACTCACCAGGTTACAAATGCAGCACGAGTAAGGCAGCCACCCTTTTCCTTTTCCCATAGGTTATGTTGACTCAGCCAAGCTTCAAACTGCTGAATAACTTCCGCAAATGGCTGAGCTGTATCATGCCAGACTCTACAATTATGTCAAGTTTTAGCCACATAAAATTCCATCGGCGGTAGATATCCTACCAATTATTCTAGAAAGGAAAATGACCAAGATTGATACAATAAGATAGAAGTGGCTTCAGCCTCCCCATTACCTATCAACCCCGATTTCACCATATTTTCCTTCAATGTATCTGTTTATTGCTAGCTCACTCATTTTAGTTGGCCTCACAAACCTGTAACAATGTTTTTTCGCCACATATCATGTAAAAAGATCTGAAAACGAGCCAAAAGCACTAGCTACCAAGAAAAAAGCCAAAACTGAATTGCACAAACATACAGTAAATCCAAAAAAAATGAGTCGTACCTATGGAAGAAATCGACGAAGCGCATGGATTTTGCATCCATCAGCAGTACAGGAAACTCAAGTATCTCAACTTTCCCTTCCAGATCAATTACCAAGAGAAAATCCATATCTTGGGAGCATTTTTTCTCGATGTGGGTAGCATTAAGTTGAAGATCTCTGGAACAATCATGGTTAAATTTCTCCAGATGGGAATGATCATCCATCTGAATTGAAAAAAAAAAAAAAAGCAACAAAATTAGATATCAGAACTTACAATACATAATCTTATTTTTTTCCATATATTTTTCAACCATAACTTAAACCTAAATGCGACTCAAACAAGAGCCCTGCATTTGCCACATTCAATTCAAGAGAGAATTTATATATAAAAAATTGAATATGCTTCCGAAGAATAATTATGGTATGCAAAACTAAAGTCATCTAATTTGTTAATCAAAAGTTAAATTTGCCCAAATTGTGAATCCATACAGGCTAAAAGATACACCTACATAAAAGTAACATCAAGCACTTAAACTCAAACTGGTGGTGAGCAACAGGTAAATTGTGTAAACAAGGCATGAAAAACAATAAAGGCTAACATTTTCTTAGTGATTCTAAGGAGTAGGTGTAGCAAAAGCTAGCAGGCAAACCTGGGTACACTTGCCTTGAGTGTAGTACAAACACATGGGCCTCCAACGTTTACTGCTGCTAAACATTAGGGTATCCGTTGCAGCAGACGATGAAGAAGAAGGTGAAGGAGATGATGAGAACTGGGCTGTTATTGTAAATTTGGGTAAAGGAACATGAGATAGAGTAGAACTGACGAATGGGTTTTTGATCGGAGAAGAAATTGAACGGCTGCGGAAGCCAATGATTCGACCGGCAGGAATCCTAGTAAGGTATGCCATTGTTGGAAGTGGCTAAGAACAAAAAAGATAAGGGCTCGTTTCCTTACAACGACGACGTTTAAAATTTTTATATACAAACAAAAACGAAACGAAGCGTTTTGGTTCATCGAGCAACAAACTGATATTTACCCTTAAAAATTAGGGTACAATAACTTATTCGTCACCCAACTAAGACCGTGTTAATATTTTGGCCACCAAACAAAAAAATTCAATTGTTATACTAATTTAATGCGATCAATAAAATTATTAACTATTAAATCAATAATAATAATTTTAAAAAATTTTAGTGTTTACCTATTTAATCAATTTAATTATAATTTTAAATAATTTACTAAAATTAATGCTTATATTTATAGAATTTATTAATTTCACCTTTAAATACATTACATGAAAAATAATATATTATCTTTAATGATTGACGTTTGAACAACGCAATTTAAAAGCATACATGAATTTATTCAGATATAAAATTAAATTAAAATATTATTTTATAATCAAATTAGAATTTTTTTAACTTTAGTGCTTTACTCCAAATTTTTTTATTTAGTGATTAAAATAAAAATAAGATCATATTTATGTGACTAATAGACTAATTTACTCTAAAAATTACAACACAGAGAATTCCATCAACAAACAAGTTTTAATCTTTCGATCTCTTTCGTAGCTCTGAAAATTATTCAGAGACAGTGACGAACATCGAAAGAACGAAAGAGAAAGATCTGCCGAAACCAAACAGGTAAAAAACGTTAAAAATGAAACATTTTTTCCGGTAGAAAAAGAAATAATGAAACGAAAAACAAGTTTCTTTTCCCCCTTTTTTGTAAGGCACGTAGGAGGTGTTGTGATTTCACTATCTCCAGAGAGTGAAATTTGTAAAGGGTAGTTGTTAAATTTGTTTGTAAGAATTGTTCTGGTTCGCCTGTCACTTTAACATATCATTTCTTATCACCTAACTGAAAAAGGGTATTTTTTTGTTGTTGTGCGTGTGTGTGTTGTGGGGGATTTATGCTTTGCTTTCATTGCCAGAGCTAATAAGCACTGGATTATGCATTTCCCGA
Organism: Abelmoschus esculentus; assembly: GCA_035048815.1. NCBI lineage: Eukaryota > Viridiplantae > Streptophyta > Magnoliopsida > Malvales > Malvaceae > Abelmoschus > Abelmoschus esculentus. The sequence continues at coordinate 1,360,555 of JAUCBN010000039.1, read as the reverse complement.
TTTCAATTTGGTTTTGGTAAAAAAAAAGGCTTAATTTAATTGGGTTTGTAGATCTTGAAATGTGAGATTTGTAAGGGGGTATGATTTTGCCTCTTTTATTTATAGGTCTGATTTTTGTTTGAGGATATTAATAGGATTTGTTTTAAAAATTATGTTTCAGGGATTGAGTTTTTGAGACTGGTTTTGGCAACTATGAAGTGGGATCGAATTCTCATTGAATAATGCATTGAATGTGAATGTTCAAGGGGTTGAATTTGGGGTGCATTTGCTGTTTGATGTCCAAAGGCTTTGTATGCAAAAATGGCTGATATAGCAGGTTTACCAGAAGCAGCAGGGTCTAGATTTAGTCAGTCAGAGTTGATCGGAAGAGGATCTTTCGGCGATGTCTATAAAGCGTAAGTTACACTAGTTGAGTGCTTTGATGACTTGTTTACTTCCTTTCCGAGGAAAGAACTTAAAGTGAATGTGATAGTGTGACTTTTTGCTCGATTGTATTGTGTTACATATTGTAGGATTTTTGTTAGTTACTGGTGTTTATATGAGTAAATTAGTGGATTAGTTATAATTGAAACCAATGCTATTGTGAACCGAAAATCTTTTAGAGTCCTAGTTAAATCAAACCATGCCCCTAAGAGTTTAATTTCTTTTTAATATTTGAATATAGAGAAAACAAATCTTTCTGTGAGTGAGGGGAAAGGGAGCTTCAAGGCCTGCTGAGTGTCTATTGACTAAGATATAAACTAACTTTAAACTGTAGACTTCAATTTGGAGTTTATGGAGAGATCCAATAATTTTGTGAGCACTATAATGACCTTATTTATTTATTTATTTATTTTTATTTAAAGTTCCATTAGAAATCCAATACAGATTTGAAGCATTTGTGCCTCTTTATCTTATTTGACTATGTAACTGCTAATGTACTGGAATACGTCTATGCCAATTTTTTACTTGTAATCATGTTTTTGCATATCCTGTGACTGTTTAAATCATGAATCTTGGTTAATGAAAAAGAAATGTAAAGTTGATTTCTTGATTTGCAGGTTTGACAAGGAGCTGAACAAAGAAGTTGCTATTAAAGTCATTGATTTAGAGGAATCGTAAGTGGATACCTTTGTTATATTTTCCTCAATTTCTTCCTCCTTCAAGTTTCAAGTTGCTGGTACTTGCTATGAGCAACAAGATCTTTTATATGATTTTTATTTGTTATGCATAACTTATCGGTTGCTCATTTGTTCCTCATCTTCCCCTCTTACTCTTGGTTTCTATGTATATTTGTGGGGATTTCTGGTGAATAAACCACTTTTGCTTGATAAATAAATTAATTGCACCAATAGTTTGTGCATTATCTGCAGAGCAAAATTTTCTTTTCTTTATCAATTTCATCCTTCAAAATGCTTAGTCATCCAATTGCATGTGCCTTCTTTTACAATCAAGTAGATGGGGTAAATAACTATTTCTTCCATTCACTTGGTGCTTATTTTGCTTTGTTATTTATCTGTTCCTTATGCTTGCATTTGTTTTGCTATCTACAGTGAGGATGAAATTGAGGATATCCAGAAGGTATTATCCCACTTTCTTGTGTGCTAGTATCCTAAGTCTTTAATGAGTTAATTACTGGGGTTTTCATATGTTTCATTTGATTCCCAGGAAATTTCTGTTTTGTCACAATGCCGTTGTCCGTACATCACAGAGTACTATGGTTCCTATCTTCACCAAACTAAACTATGGATAATAATGGAATACATGGCTGGTGGTTCAGTTGCTGACCTAGTAGGTTACTTCAGTTACTTGTTTTAAGGTTGCTAAACATTGAATGCATTCTGCCATCTTTTCTGTACTAGTGCTTTTAGCTCCAATTTCAAGGCATTTTCTTTGTAGGCCTTTGCGGTTGCTTCTCTCCCCCCCCCCCCCTCTAGTGTCAGCACACAACCTCTGGTTGCACACAACTTCAGTTACTTGTTTTCTTTGTCTTGCTTAAACTATTTTTTTTATCTGATCTAATGGACTATATTTTCTGAACAATATTTAGTTTTGGTGAAAAAGTAATGATGATTCTTTATGTAACAGCTCCAGTCAGGCCCCCCGCTAGATGAAATGTCAATTGCCTGTATTTCACGAGATTTGCTGCATGCAATTGAATATTTACATAATGAAGGAAAGATTCACAGAGACATCAAAGGTTGTTTTCTTCACTCTTTTGATCCACTTATATGTTTTAAAAATGGTTGTCACATAAAAGAAAATCTTTAAAACATTTGGTTTAGACTTGTAAAGGTCTTGACTTTTGTTTTTAGCCTTCAGTTAGCTTCTTTATATATTTGGTTTGAGTGAGTTTACTTGTTCATCACTTAGAACATTTGTGCTATCGCTTTTGGCAGCGGCAAACATTTTATTGACTGAGAATGGTGATGTTAAGGTACTTTTCTTTCTCTCTAGTTGACTTACATTTAGCATGAATTGTTAGCATATAGTGACTATGAGTATATGCATAAAATGGTGGATGTCTATCCATTTTTCTGTTGGAAGTTAAAATTATGCCCTTGTAACAGGTTGCAGATTTTGGTGTTTCAGCACAACTAACAAGGACGATATCTCGGAGGAAGGTACTGTATTTTGGTTTGTTAAGATACATCGTTTTTGCAATAAGCATAAATCCTCTTTCCAGGCTTTGACTGCTGCATTTATTAATTTTTACTTTTTTCTATTCCTTCAGTGACACTGATTTCTGGCTGCTTATTTTCTCTCTAGAAAATAAGTTAATTTTTGGTTCATGTTTGTTTATTTTATAGAAGAGCAATGTTAACTAGTCTTTGATAACAGATGCTTCTCTTCTCCTCACTATATGTTCTTTCACATCTAAAATTGTCCACATTCCATTTAACCAACAGTTATTATCTTTTCTAATGCATGAATGGTGTGATTGTCATGTGATCGTCTGTTAACTAATTTGGTCAACAATATTAAGACTTTTGTAGGAACACCATTCTGGATGGCACCAGAAGTGATTCAGAATTCTGAAGGATACAATGAGAAGGTACTTCTGAAAGCTTTGCTTTGGAGTTCTTTTCCAAGTTTTCTCGCATGTTTTGCTTCTTTTACCTGCTATCCATCTGCAGATTCTCTTCCTCATAGACACTTATGCCCAGCCTGCAATAACTGGCTGCTAGCCCTTGTTGAATAATGATCATTCCATCACTGAGACTTTTGCTGATGCAGGCTGATATCTGGTCTTTGGGTATAACTGTAATTGAAATGGCCAAAGGTGAACCTCCACTGGCAGACCTTCATCCTATGAGAGTGCTTTTTATAATACCTCGAGAAAGTCCGCCTCAGGTAATGTCAATCGATTTTTGCTATATTGATGAAGTTTAAGTCAATGATTTATTCTCATGTTTCTCATTCTTGATGGAATTGTTGTGTTTCTCAGTTTAACTATAATAAAAATTTATATCCTGCAGTTGGATGAGCATTTTTCACGCCCTATGAAGGAATTTGTTTCCTTATGTTTAAAGAAAGTAGCTGCTGAGGTATGTAATTATGCTTTTCAATGTCTATTTGTTTAGGGTACAATGTTAATGATGATGTATTAACTTCAACAACTATTCTGATGCGTATAAGCTGTGTGAGCCTGGCTTTATTTTTTTCTGAATGTTGTAAACTGCCTTGAGCTTTTCCTTAATCTGTTTAATTTCAGAGACCCAGTGCCAAGGAACTTCTCAAGCATCGTTTTATCAGGAATGCTAGGAAGAGTCAGAGGCTTCAGGAAAGAATTAGGTGCCACCTCGTGCTTAGTGTTTTGTAATCTACATACTGGAACTCGTATCCAACATGGTTCTAATGTGTCAAAGCACCCACGAAACTAATTATATGGTGTTAGTTATGTTTCTTAAATGCCATGACAAGAAATGTTAAGTTCAAGTGCATTCTTCCATTAGCTATTGTAGCTAAGATGCTTGTGTTTTGTGTTCTTGATAGAGAGCGCCCAAAGTACCAATTAAAGGAAGATGCAGAAACCCCAAAAAATGGCACCAGAGCTGTTGGAGAGTTCACTGACACTGTGAAGGTGAATAGAGATGTAAGAGGTGAAGACACTGTTCGAGTTAGGTGGGTTAATCGTGTTAATCAGCATTACTTTCTTGACTTTTATGAGATTCATGCTGACTTGATCTGATCAGCAGTAATCAGGGAAAAACATTTAAAAATGCTGGATGGGACTTCAGCATTGGTGGACCAAATAGTTCAGGTACTGTCCGAAGTGCTGTACGACCTCCACAGGTTAGAGAAAGGAAAGTAGAAGTTTCTAATAATCAAGCTATACCAAGAACCCTAGACAGGGGTAATGTGCTTGATGGATTCTCGGAAATTTCCTCTGGGAAGGACACTAGAGATTCATACTCCGATAATAATCAGGATAATAACTATGATGTAAGATTCTCTCTTCTCTCTCAAACAAAACTTGAAGTAGTGGCAAAATTATTCTCTGCATTGTGGCATCAAAAACTAATCCTTGTCCTACACCTTTAATGAAAAGCTCTGTTGCATGGGACAATCTGTGGGCTTCAAAGATTTTTTTCCCCTGAAATTAACAGAGTGAAATTAAACATATGACTAAATTCACATGCAATTAGGAATATGATTATGCTTTTTTGATAACTCTTTTCTTGTATGTTGGTGATTGGGGCTAGATATTAGATTCACTTGTCTGGATTTACCAATCATTTCTGTTAAGCTAGAGCCAATTCCATATAATCTGTGTTTGTATGTCTCTTACACTTAACGATGTGTTCCTTTTATGCTCTAATCTCGCCACACTGTTATTGTTGCTTTTTCCCAGGATGAAATGCCTGTCAGTGGATCAGGAACTGTTGTCGTAAGATCTCCTAGAGGATCTCAATCGCCTTTATTGTTTCAAGACTCAAAATCTCTTGTAAGCTTCCTTCACAGTGTCTCAGCAAAAACTTCAAGTAAATAAAGTCTTTGTTCCCATGTGTCTCAACCATTGATTTTATTAGATTTCTATGTTCTGTGTAGTCTAGCAGCGCATATGCTTCTAATGAAGATGCTTCTACCTTTGGAACTGTTGTTTTGCGTGGCGAACTTGATGGATCTTATTCTCCTCGAACTCCAAGATCCAGACTAGGAAGTCAAGAGAGAACTTCGAGTGCATCAGTCGAAGATAGTGCATCAAATCTTGCAGAGGTTGCTTTTTTTTTCATGATCAGTTTTATCATTTTGTAAACCATTTTAGGTATTTCTCTTTTGGTTGTGAATTTGAATCAAATGGGCTATATAGTGTATGTTTAACTAATTATATTGGATGAGTTCGCCATGGAACTTGAATCATTATTAACTTACAGATCCATTGTCCGATCATGGTTTCTATTGAAAATCTCTTCTTTTAATGTCAATTCAGGCAAAAGCTGCAATTCAGGCGGGGTTGAGGAAAGGAAATGCAAGGGATAGGTCTGGACTGAGCAAGATCAATGCTGGGCAGGAAAATAGAAGTCGAATGAACAGCAGTTCTGATTCTTCCAAGTAAGCCTGAAAAAGAGCAAACTTTCGATGTCTTTGATGCTCTGAGAATTTGCATATTTTCGGTTATTTGTTTTGGTTGTGTTACTATCTCCGAGTATTATTATTTTCCCCAGAAGCTCCCGTGACTATTTGGATGCACAAAGATTATTTCCAAGGTTACGTCAACCAAGTGACGATGAAGAAAATGTCAAGATAATATCGTCATCTGTGCCACTATCCATGTTGCTCATCCCTTCCATAAAAGAGGTGCGCATTGCTTGATGTTTTAGTTTAGATTTCCCTGCCTGTTCGTGTGACAGAAGTAACTTTGAAATATTCTTCATATTTAAGTAGGTTGAAATTATTTACTGTGATATTTTACTTGCATTTCCTTATTTGCCGTATCAGCTTCCGATATTTATGAAATCCTTATTGGGCTTGTTCACATCTCAATAGTTTGTCAATGCATGAAAATGTAGGTTCTTGGTGATGATTCAGAAGGGTCAGTTGTACGTGCCGTTACGAATTCTCTCATAAATATGGAGGGTGCAAAGCCAGGATCTTGTGAAGCTCTTGTTCGCGGGTTGCTCGAGCGATTGGCAAGGTTAACAAATTTTGTATCTCACATTATCATCCCTTTTGTACGTAATTGGTTTTGGTCTTAAATTGAAACCTCAAGGCAAAATTTTACAGCTCAAAGGAATCTTCAATGAGAGACATGCAAGAGTTAGCGGCTCGCTTGTTCGATAAGGGCAAGACGACTCCTGAAGATGCCACGGAAGCCGACAGTAGAAGAAAACAGCAGCATAAAGAACTTACTTCCAATTCCAACTTGAGCCCCCTCGCAAGATTTCTACTCTCCAGGTTTGTTAAACTACTGCTCCTTTAACACATAATCTTTGTTTCAGAACAATCTGACATTTCAATGGCGGCAAACTGTTCTGAAAACTTCCCATAATGCAGGTGGCAAAGCCAAACATCGCGTGATCCCTAGTCCAAAGCCAAACATCGTGCGATCCCTCGCGATGTTGTCTCTTGTTTTTTGTAGTGTGTTCACAGTTCTGCATTTCTTATGATTCTGATGTACATAACATTGTAAGAAATTGTGTATTTTCTTCATCCATTAGGATACATTTTGGTTATGGAGACACAGCATTGATGTATAATTTAAATTTTTGCTGTTAATCACATAAGAAGATGAGGCCATTAGTTAAGATATTTTTGGTGCAACTTATGTTTCTATTCTGGTCTTTGCGATCCTCCGCCGCCGGAGACGAAGTGCCGAACAATAACTTCTAAAACTCTATAAGCGACGGTCCCACTTTCCATATCGGGCACCGACGTGCCGGCTTAATTGTAAACATGTCACGCCAATCTCACACCTTTTTTTATTCACTCATTCTCCCGTTAGCCGCCCTCAAAAGACAACAATGGAGAACTTCACGTGTTGAGTGAGGACTGAATCAAGGTTTGGTTTTCAATTATTTAGCGGTTATCAGATTACAAAAAGTTTTGTTCGCTTGTTCAAGACGACACGAAGACTGGGTCCCACTTTTAAAGCGGCCGCCGCGGAATGGCCACCAATTTCAAGACGGTTTGACGAGTGGACGATTAAACACACAACAGGTTTGATCGGTGGATGTCCTTGGGCGCAGCCGGAGCCGATTTTAAAGGGTAATTAAAAGAAAATGAATTTTATATTTATAAAAAAAAAAAAATATATTATTTTTTTTAACAAGTATAATATAATTAAAAAAGAGAATGAAAACTAAATTTATATGTAAATAAAACGGTATAATATAGATATTATATATTTTTAAGCCGAAAGAGAAAGCCAAAAATACATCACTAGGAATTATCTTCTTTTACATACGTTACGTGTCAGCTTTTATCATTAGAAAAAAAGTAAAGTCAAAACGCAGAAAGTCGAAATTAAAAACGACATCCGGCAAAAAAAATAGCAGGTAAAAATCAGAAGATTTCAGCCGGCAGCTGGTTCAGATCAAGCTCAAACAATCTCGGCCGCACCCCTTGTTCAAAATCAACAACCGACGACGACGAATCTGAATCGCTCTGGACCCTGCCGGCATCGGAGGTAACTTTACCGGACGAAGCAAACGCATTAAAGAAAAAAGGCGGACGATTCGCCGTTACGGTGACCGAAAGAGGCCCGCTGAAGAGTGCAAGGTCCAACGCCGGTGGAGAAGAGGACTCCACACTGCTGCTTTGGCTGGGACTTTCAGTGGGATCGTTGATGTTACCGTAGATGAAATTTGTTTTGGCCTTAGCGCCACGGAAATCTCGCGCCGCTGCATCGTAAGCACGCGCCGCTTCCTCTGCAGTGTCGAATGTACCGAGCCAGACTCGGGCCTTTTTTCTTGGGTCACGGATCTCAGCAGCGTAACGTCCCCATGGACGCTTTCTCACCCCGCGGTAACGGATCTCATTGATATTCGTATCAGGATTCGGGTTATCCGATTTCAATTTCGGAGCCATACTTGATTCCCCTGAGGTGTTATGATAACGCAGTAAGAAGAATTTGGTTGCAGGCAAATGGAACAGAAAGAAGGGATTATATAGTGGAAAGTAAGCTTCAAACGCACCGTTTCGGCACTTTTGTGTACAGTCAAAGCAGGATCTGTGGGAGTTAATTCTTTGTTGCATGAACCATTTCAGTTCAATCTCGGCTTCCAATTATTTTACGCCATCCGTCTCAATTATATAAAAATTTGTTAAATCTAATAAAACTCTTCCTGAAAAGAATCAATCAAAGCGTCGTAAAATGTTCGAAACCACACGTTACTCGTGTGAACACAATTCATTGTTTGTTACTGTAGAGTTTCTCGCACAGGATTCTACTCCCTTTAGCAGGCCATAGTCTTTGAGTTGACTGTGGTGTCATGTAATAATACTTTTACATAAAATTTAAGACTCTTTTATATTAAATCATATATTTATTACTTTACATTTTCTTTATTCCGTATTGGATAGACGGTCTATCTAACTACTACATAAAAGAACGTAATTATTTAATATTATTATAAAACAAATCGGGTTTAAATTGTAGCCGCCCTGCCTGCCGCAACAGCGAAAAACAAGTGAGCCAAGCCAACTGCAATAACACCAAAGTATCCACGTGTCAAGTAAACCGCGAAGAGTCAATTAAGGGCGGTGTTAGATAACGGCGGTTCGGTCGTTGCTTTGTTGGGTTAGTGTCCGGATTAACGGAAAAGCTACTCAACGGTGACGGTGAATATTTATTTATTTATTTATTTAATTTGTTTCATGTTTGTGGTCGGTTTGTGAGTAGGGGAGATGTTTCGGTCTCACTCACCTCATGCCGCGTGGGACGATGCTGTACTTGTTTTCTCAACCGGCATAATCACAAAAATAACACATTTCTAAAACTTTATTGTTTAATAAATTTATATATTTTCTACAAGAGCCATTTTAGAAAATAAAGTTTGAAAAGCTATATTTTGGTGAATATGCCTCTTTGAACATCGCTAGACAAGATGGTGTTGCCTTTCGTCGGATCTAACGGTTTCAAGTAAGTTGGCACTATGGGTGTGATATTGACACGTGGTTTTAGCTTGGACGATGGCACAAACAATAGGTTAATTGCAAAAATAAATAATCAAATTATATAATTTTTTACATTTAAAGTTATATTATTTATTAAAATAAATGTCAAAAATATTTTTAATTTATTTTAAAATTTTATTTTCAATTATTTTAAAGTCAACTTAAATACTTACTTTAACATCTATTTAAATCAAAAGTAAAAATTTAAATATTTATTTTAATAAAAATAAATATATTAAAAAAACATCATTTAAATTCTTATTTCAAAATTGATCACACGAACAGTTATACCAAAACATAGTTTAATTTTTAAACTAAGACGTACGTTTATGTAAATAAAATTTTTATAAATAATTGTTCATGAAATAATTATCTTATTTATGATAGCTACGACAAAAAGTTAGCCTATAACGTTCAAAAATGTAAAAATAATAAAAAAACATATTAATTACGGAAGAAAAATACTCTGTCTAGGAGAGATTATTAGGTTAATCTTGTTTACCACGTCATCCATGATCCAAATAATAACGATCGTTCATTTTTAAATATCTAATAATTACTTACCCACAAATCACATATAAGAAAGAGGTGATGATTCAGTTTGAACATCATTAATCTCTATGTTAACACGAATTTGCTTTTTTTTCCCTAATCCCTAAACCGCTGCAACTACAAGAAACTGAGCTTGAAAAAGCAAACAAAATTACACATATTATCTCCAAAGAATTTTCTGCAGAAATTTTGAAACACAGGCGTGATTTGCTGTTCTCATGCAAAAAACTAAGAAGTGGCCATGGATTGGAAATTGCCTAAAATGTTGGGTTTTGATGCCAATGCCAATCATATCATCAGGCACGTGCTCAATTCTAACCTTAATATAACCAAAAGACGCGGCTCAGTTCAACAATCATAACCAAAGATTTTCTACCACGCATTTGCTTTTCCACCTCTCCAAACACACAAGACAATCAAGCTGAACTTACATTTTTTGTCACTTCTGTCTATCAGTACATGAAGCTTCAGAATAATAATGTTTCTTGATCTTCTTCAAGGGCCTATAGATAATATTTAATATAAGAAAAAACAATCTTTTAATTATAAAGACTTTTTGCTGTTTGAGGAAACTTAAAAGAGTCATTTTCCTGGAAACCCTAAACCAGAACTGAATCTTTTCCGGGAAAAGAAAATTAGATATAGTCGGGGGAAAATAAAAATACAAGGGAAAATCGACTGTTGTGATCTCAGCATATTCGAAACATACTGATCAGAAATGGACAAATCACAATCATGTAAGCAGCAAAAACACAGATTAATTAATGGTAATAAAGCATGCATTATCCTACAGACATGAAATGGAAATCTTGGCTGACGTTAATCAATAATTACCAGTCCCTTTCTAAGCTTACTGATAAGTGATAATGACAGACAACATACTTGGATAGTTTGAAGAAAACACATTCATGGGATAAAATTCCTAAGTCCACATGCAATCAAACTCTGATGAACCAATGGATATCTTATCACCAGAAGCATTGTTACCCGCCTCGGATACAGCGCCGAAGGTCAATGAGGGACCGCCGTGAAGTGGCGGTACAGCAGACAATGTTGGTGGCTGAGAGAAACAGACTGGGAACTGCAAATTCTCCTGCAGTGACCTCAGGCAAGGAAATACTGAAACACCGGCATTACGTGAGTACCTCGACATTGAATCATAACCGTTGTTGATCATTTGTGGCGGAGGTGGCAATGCAAGGTCGAAACCGGAGTGAAAGAAAGGGGTGTTACTGGAAGTGGCTGCAGCGGTGGAGGAGGCAGCAGCAACGGTGGAGAAACAGGTCACGTGCTCAGTTTGGATATGGCTATCATAAGAGCAGCTGTCATGGTCTGTGAGGGAAATAACGGTGGTGTTGGCTGCAGAACCAGTGGAGGTGGGATCAAGAAGAGGCGGAAGGGAGATGGAGGACGGAGAGTTTGGTTCTTGGTAAAAAGCAACGGAGGGGTTCAAGCGGCTCCTCCTCGCTCCCCCGCCATTGCTGCTGCTGGAACCATTACCGGCAACACTCTTCTGAAAAATCCTGGAAATAACCCATTCATCCTGCAACAACAATCTTTGCTTTTAAGCTATAGTAAAACAATAATCCAAAATCAAACAAATAGATTACATTCTATACGTGCGTTACAAGAAAGAAATTTTGCTGCAATCAGCAACAATGCTTCAAAAACATGATTTTTCACAAGCGAAACGAGCATATGAATTTGTACGACTGCAAAAGACATGAAATAATATAATTTTCATAAAGTAAAAATAATTGAACTTAAACCTCAATGAAGACAAAGGCTTTAACATTTGTCTGAAGTGCAGATGCTATGATGATCTCCCAACATACCTTTTTCAGTTCTTTAATAAAAAGAAAAGAAAAAAACACCATACGGTAACATTAACAAATTGCATTTGCAAAATACTGGATGATCATCAGCAAGTTTAAACCTCACTGTCAGAAAACCAAACTGTTTATCAGACAAGAAAGCAGCAATGAAATAAAAGACAGACCTTTGAGCTTATAGAGAGATAATGGTAAGCAAATTTGCCTTCAAGTCTGTATTCATGCATAACCCAGTTACTCTTTTCACCTCTAGGAGCTCTTCCTCTGTAGAAAACCAGCGTCTTTTTCATTCCAACAAGTGCACACGTCTTCGAGCTATAAATCTCCCTATCTTTACCAGTGGCCTTCCAATAACCAGCTTCGGTTGCTCGGTTAGTCCTCAACCCGGTCGGATACTTCCTATCTCGTAAACTGAAGAAATACCACTCTTTCTCTCCCATCTTCGCCTTCTCTGCAATACCCCATAAACAATAAAAAAAACATATAACCAGATGATTACGTTACGAATACTCAAGTAAAAAGGACTAAAGGAGGATAAAGATTACAAACCGGGAAGCTCCCAGGGCTCACACTTGTTAAGGTCAACATCAGCTATAGCTCGACCGGTAAAGCTACTATCAATAACTTTCTTCAATAAATAGTAAGTAATGAGCTCTTCATCAGTCGGATGGAAACGAAAACCAGGAGGCAAGTGAGTATCCATATTCATACCCAGAACGTCAAAAAGGCTTGAAAACCCTAAAACTTCAATAACCAAAGCTGAACACCATGAAATGAGAGAGAAATAAAGCGGATGGAATGAGCGGAGGGGATAGAGTTTGTTGATATAATGGTGGGAAAGGGATTTGATGAATCCAACGACAGAGAAAAAAAGGGATACTGTTGAGAAGATTAAGTGGATTATCTGTAGCTGGGAACATCTGTGTTGCTTTTCTCTGCACTGTTCTGTTTGGCAATCTTTCTCTTTTCTGGCTGGAGAGAGAGAGAAGGTGATGTATGGGGGATTATAGTCTGCGTGCGTGCGTTAGAAAATGTGCAGGTATTCCCCTGTCATGTCAGTGTAAGAAAAGGTGAAAGGAGAAAGTAAATGTTCTTTTGATTTTTCTTTTTTAAGAGACAAGAAAAGAAAAAAAATTATTTATTTATTTATTTTGTGTTTTAGTATGTAATAATATGTGAAAATGTAATGAATCGAAAAAGCTGTTTCATATCTCTTGCTGCCAGAAGGGTACATATAATAAAATTATGAACCTATATATATATATATATATATACATTGTAATAATACTATTTTTAACATAATCTGATAATTTTAGTAATAAATAAAATAAATATATAAATATAACAAAAATGCAAATTCATTATAAATTATACAAACAAACAACTCTATAAGAAATTAAACTTTACGTAATAAATAATTAATATAAAAATCATCGTATAAATATCAAAAGTCCAAAAACTATAAAAATATATCATAACAATGACAGATTAATTATAATAAAAAAATAAATTCAAGCTTAAGAAATAACTGTAAATTTTAAAAATATATATCAAAATTAATTTTAATGTGAATTTCTTATATATTATTGATCATTTTAATTTTTTTTTTATAAATCTTATTTGACAAGTGTTTAATTATTTAACTAAATAAAATAATATATAAGTATCTAATTAAATTTAATAATTTCTTAATATTTTGTATTCTTTAGTGCTTCCCCTTCCTATACCCCTGAATGGATTTCCAGTCAGTGTGAGTCTGTAGCTTATGAATTTTCTTTCATGTGTTTTGACTTTTGATTGATTCATTTCACTGTTCATTCCATCAGATTGGAAATCTCTTACAAGTAGTAATAGTTATAGGATAAACAAGAAAATATTAAAAATAAAAATTCAGGAAAATGTGCCAGAGAAAATCATATTTGCTATATCCACACTAAAAAGCAGCATGATAAAAATAAATAAAAAAATACAATTTTCATCGCCTAATTATCGTTTTATTTTTATTTTAATCATATTTTTTATTTTTTAAATTATTAATTAAATTTTTGCATTATACTCTTTTTTAATATTTTGAAATATTTTTTATTTTTTTATTATTTTAATATTATTTAATATAAAAGTAATTTAATATAATATTTTACTGTTTATTAAATTTAAATATTAAAGAAACATATGCATCGATACTTTTAAAACTATGAATAATTTAATCTTAAATTTTATCAATAAATACATTTTTATTCAGTAAATTTGAATTTCGTGTTTTTTATATCGGAGAATATCTCAAACCCCGCAAATATTGTGTGAGACTTTTAGGTTTCTTTTTTTTTTCAGAGTATTTATTTAATAAAAATGAAGATTAAATTTGGATTTAATGAGTTAAATTTGATAAAAAAAATTAATAAAATATTAGATTAAATGATCATTATTTACAACTGTTATTATGGCATCTAACGTTGTTGAATGATAGCCTACGAATAATTCAATTTCATTTTATATTTAAAATTGTTTTTATAACAAATAATAAATATAAAAAATATTCAAAAATACCAAAACATTGAAAATCTGAATGTTGCATTAATAAATTGAAAAGTTTGTGATTAAACTAAGACTGAGGAACTAATTAAGTTGATTACTTGAGTAGTGTACTAAAAAATTCTGAAAGTAGACACTCCTAAAATAAACTAGAAACATGGAATAAATAGAAATGTTGAGAGTAGTTGTCCAAGTAGACTGGTTGAAATTGCAGCTGAGAGACATGTCATCTGAGGACAGGCTCCTTGCTTCTGTCCATTGCCTTGATGATTTGATTTTCATGTTTTTACTTCAAAACGAATGTTACCTGGTAAGAACCGGAGTATCATACGTAAACTTTGTTATGTAATCAGATTTATTTAATCTTAATATGTCTGTATGTATACTTTCTTTTTGTTTAAAACTTGTGTAGGTTAGGAATTTCAACGCATGGAATGATTGTCCATGCATGCATCCATTCAACCCATCCCATCCATCCATCACCCATCAAAACCCGAAGAAACAGCTTCTGAATTGCTACGAGATTTTGACGCGTCGTGCTCGGATTTTGAGAAACAGGCTTTACATCAAATCATATCTACCAATCTGAAATTTCCTGGATGAAGTATTATGCTTTTCTCTGTAGTCAATATATTATGAAGATATTTATTATTTCCTTCGATTTTAGTTGTCAACCAAACCAATGGGTTTCTTAAAACAGCTAAGACTTTATCCCCATGCCCCCATGATCTTCTCCCATGTTGTGTGGCATACTGGCATTGGCATTCTGGTCTGTGTATTCTTCTTCGAAATGCCAAACCAACCAATCCATGCAAAATCTCACTTTATTTCGTTTCTGCACATTCCCAATACACTCCGTTTGGGTGAAAAGAGGGAAATGAATGGCATTGGAATCTGATACTGGTCTTATAGCTGTTGACATGGATTCGATCAGATCAGCCAGACATCAGGATTCTTGTAATATAACAGAAACAGTCTACAATGGTATTTTGGTGGATAAATAAAGATGATTTATGAAAAAAATTAAAAAACGAGTAAACAGAATTATTGTCACACGTTATATTTCCTGTTAAAAAAATTAAATTAGTTTTCTTTTTTTACAAAAATTCATTTAAAGTCAAACAATAAAACAAAACAAAAAACAAAGCTCAATAATCGACAAACTGGAAAGGTGGTTGTGCATGACGAGAAGGTGAAGTAAGCCGCGCCGCCCTCCACCTCTGGCGCCTTGTAGTGCGAGTCAGACCTCCACCCTCTGCCCACCGCTACTCTCTTACGCTAAAATGCGCCTCACACAGAGGGTTTGCACTTTGCACAGTAACAATAATGGACCTGTACACCTTTGATCCTTCGACACGTCGACATCTAAGGTACAATCATATATCGTGGCAAGATCTTAGGTGATGTAGTTTAACAATCTGGAATTTGCTTACTTGCCATCATCCCTAGGAAACTTAAGGTGTTTGCAAACTATGGATCAGTTAAGGAGAGGTGCAGATGCAGAAACTTGAATAATTAAAAAAATTAGCCGTTTTTACTGGATCAAACACTCTACCATACCAATAGATATGATTGTTCCTTCTAACTCTTCTCGGTTCATCCCGATTGACTTGAAAATTTGGAGGAGAGGAAGGTGGAAGAAGAAGCCATATCCTCAAATATGCTTTGACAAGTGACAATTTCTGGTAGTGAATCAACTTGGTTTCAAGACACCGTGAAACTGCCATCTTCCATTGTCTCAGTCTCTCAATCAAGACTTTGTCCAATTAGTACACCAATTCACGTCGGACATGGATATACAGTTCGGTCCGGAGGGTTTTTTTTCGTCACCACATCCTAATATCGTTTTATAACTCGAACTAGTCTCTTCCTCAAAATATTTTTATTATTTCCTCGATTTTCTTGTATTTCAAAATGATATCATGTTAAAATTAAATTTGAAAACCAAATTGAGTTAGAGACATAAATTAGGGCAAACTTTTCCATATACCAAGTTTGTAGGGAAATGGAAGTTGACCAGATTAGCAGGCTAGCCTTCTCATTTATGGATGGAAGTAGATGGGAAGGAATCAACTCAAAACTTTGAATATATCAACATAAAAGTATGATACTCCAAATTCTAAATTATTTTCGATACGATTATGATAGTATTTGTTCATATTTTTTTTTTTAATTTTTTGACACGATAAGTATATTATTAAACTCGAATCATTTAAGATAAATATCATATTTTAAAGACACAAGACGTAATTAAACCTAGAAATTGTCTTTTGATGCTTCAAGGAATGGAGAGGTCCTTGAGCTACCATTACAAATCACGTGCATGAACAGTCTTCAACAACCAAATATTAATCCAAATGTAGATGTGGGGAACCCTGTCGCCCTCCAAAACAACACATTTTTTCAATTTGATTTAACCCCAAACAATGGGGATTTGGTCTTCGCTTGTATTCCCCCATATAACTCTATTAAGTTCGTAAATTTATATATTATGTTTTATAAATTATAATTTTTTTTGGATAAACTTTATCTAGTTAAAATATTTTAATTTAAGGAGACCCACTGCCACAATGGTATGGTCCCATAGAAAAAAAGAGTTGAGCTTTAGGGATACAAAAGTTTTTCAGTGTCTGATTGAAAGGAGATACCACTTTGTTGAAATTAATGTCTCCAAATTCATGCATTTAGTCTTATGATATCTCTGTATATGTGATCCTCATCCACAAATAAAAGGTGACAAAAATTGTTGGAAAACATATTTTGGAACATTATTTATGGGGTACGAAAACAAAGCTTTATGAACATGTTATGTCGGATGTTATTGAGCTCGTAATATTTTTGTAAGGCTCTATGGAACCTGGAGTTAAAATTGCTGAGGTTTTATGGTTTTTTTTGTTTAATAAGTGTGTTTATTTGAAAAGAGATGTTTGGATTATTTGAATGATGACTCTTCTCGAAAGCGATATGGTTAGGGTATAATCTAGAAAAATTCAAATTATAAGAAATTTAAGGTTAATTTAAAACTTATCGATCAAATCAATATGAGCTGGTTTGATGAGATGAGATGGTAAATTTTTTGAATAAGATTAAATGTTTGAATCTAACGTTGTGAATGGAGAAAAGTAGAAAACTAAGTTAGAATAACTGTCCTCAAATTTTTTTAAAATTCGATCCGAATTAATCAATTAATAAATGAGACACGAGTGATTAAAACCAATTTTTTATCAACCAAATGTGAGATAATGATGCAAGAAAATTTAATTTAATCTTTATTAGTATTAGATTTTAGATTCGATTCTAAACAACCATTTCCCCTCGTAAAAATAATTATCTACTCCATCAAAATCTCTCAAATATTTGATTTAAAATTTAAATATGAGTAATAAGATTTTTTTCATCTCTCCCGCACATACTAAAATGTTTAATAAAATAAATAAATATTTTAGCATATCATCATCTAATTAAAAATATTAAATTATTAAAAATATATATCAATTATCATTTGAGATTATTGTTATTTATTTAATTTAGATTAACGATTGAATGACTGTTTTATTACAAAATAAAACATCAATGATAAAAAAAACTTACTCAATATTCGACAACTATTTATTTAGTTTACTCATCATAGAACCGTATTATTTTTTTTTATAAAACTTAATAAGTATTAATCAGTCAATAAATACAATAGTTATTATTAATAAGAAAAAGAAAGGACGCATCTCACGGCTTTCGTACTTCAGGTCCTCAAATACATTTTCTATTATTTTATGTGTCGCAAAGTTTGCCGGCGGCGTTAGAATCCGACAGTCAAACTCTCTCTGTTCCGGTTGACAGTCAAATATTAACCACTACGAAAGCTCAGCTTCTGTTGTTTCTTTCAAACTTTGATCTTATTATTAATTATATATCTGGAAAACGAGGCCAGTGGATTTGTATGACTTTTACTTTGCTGTATCCATTTGCTGCTTTGAGAAAGTAAAAGGATTAGGTCCATAATTATTCTATGATATATAACTCTATCACTGTTAGTGAACTAGTTCATGACATTTATTTATATATTTGCATCTTAATATACAATTTAAAAATTAGAATTATTTTTTTTCTTGCACCTCATTCATTATATATACAACGTCGATACATCAAATATTTATTTTAAAAAAAATATTTTTTTAAAACAAAATCACTAATTTTGATTTCATGAAATCGTACCAAATTATAATACCATAAGATAACATATTATATTTATTTATTTATTTAATTTTATATCTTTGCATGAGTCGGACCAATCCATGTGAAGACCATCCCCATACATGACTTGAATGCTATGTAAGCCGCCTACCTAGCTACCCTCTCCTCTTCTACTTCTTCTTCATACATTTTGGTAGGACCCTTTCTTCAAGGGCATAATCAAAACTTTATATATATACATTGGGAAATTCCCAAACCAAATTCACTTTCTTTTTTCTGAAAAACATGGATTTCCAAACCCAAAAACTATGCTCCCAAAAATACAACAAAAAGAGGCTAAATCAAGAGCAAGTAAGGTTGCTAGAGGGGAGTTTCAGTGCCAACAAGAAGCTTGAGCCTGAGCTCAAGCTTCAACTCGCGAACCAGCTTGGCGTTCCGCCGAGACAGGTTGCGATTTGGTACCAAAACAAGAGAGCCCGATGGAAGACACAGAGCTTGGAACTTGACTACAACACTCTACAAGTGAAACTAGAGAATGCATTGTCTGAAAAAAGAAGGCTGGAGAAAGAAGTCAAGTATCTCCAAGAAGAGCTAAGGAAAGCTCGAGAGATGATGTGTGCTATGAACAATCAAAGAGATTATCATCATCAATATCAGCAGCAGCAACAACAGAACCATCAGGCTGTAAACTTTGTTTCTTGCAATTCAACAGGGTCTAGTGAAGAAGGGGGAAGCTCGAGCTTCCAGGAAGATGGTGAAGTGCTGAAAATTGATGAACTCTATGCTTGTTTGATGGGTGCAGATAGGTCAACTTGGAGCTAAGCAGGATTTATGGGATTTTTTTTATATATCTTTGTATTAATGGTGCAATAACAAGTTTCTTGTTGCGTGTCTTAAATTTGTAAGAAAATAGTTGTGAATTTTTTAGGGCATCGGATGAAGTTAAATGGATTGATTTTTATATATTTTTAAACTGATAGATGAAAATAAATGAATGAATCTTTTATTTACCATCATCTAATAAGTCAAAAACTATATAAAAATAACAGAGTTGTACCTAGTATAAGTAGATGACTAAAACGGATGATTTAGATTAACAGTTTCGTCATGTAAAAATTATCATTTGGAAAAAAAAATAAGAAGTTAAATTTGAGTCATTCGTTTCAATGATCGAACAATAAAAAAACATGTAAAATTTAAAGAATTTTACATTGTGTAACTTGATCCTATCTTTCTTTATATTCAACTGTATCAACTAATATGTGATACAGTTTATCACTAAACTTTAAGATTTATATCGATTATAACACTGAATTAAAATTCATGACTATTTAATATTAAATTTTAATTATACTATTGATTCGTTGAAATTCTTCTACGTTACCGTACATTGATTTAGAATTCATCAATTTCATTAAATTTAATAGCTTAATGATCTTGAAACATATATTAAAATTTAATATTAAAATTTTAATTAATAGTATAAATGATCTTAAATTTATACTTTTGTAATATATGATGTCATATCATTTAAATTTTTTAGATGCTGATAAATTTGTCCTACATATTGCAAAGTGGTTGACCCCTTTTTTAACCTTTTATATATTGCTTTGTTTCCATCCAACTTTAATGCTGCATGCAAGTGGCATCTTGACAAAATCCATGGCACATTCATGCATCGTTCTTTGCTAATCAATCATTTTCTATCTAATTCTAAAACTGTACTGACAATTATTTCATACATACATGCACCCATCAAACAAGCATAGAGTTCATCGATACAAAGATATTATTCATTGTCTTCTGCACTCTGTCCATTGTATTAATGGTCAATGGACAGAGTTCATCAATACAAAGATATTTTTCAAAATTATTTTCTATTTTAATGATGTTTCTACAATAAAATAGAAAATGAATCCGACTTTAAACAATAAATTAAAAAAAACAATAAAATAAGTAAAGAATGATTCATAAGAATCCGACTCTGTACAGTAAAAATATTATTCACTGTTTTCTGCACTCTGTCCATTGCACTGTTTTTTCTATTCACTATTCATTGTTCATTGTTATTTTATTATTTTTTTAAATCAATGTTCATAATCGGATTCTATTGAATCTGACTTTTATTTCACTATAGAAACATCGCTGTAATGGAAAATAATTTTAAGAAAACAATATATTAAAAAATATTTTTTTTATCTATATTATGTCAATTGTCCCATACATGCATGCATGAACATGAATATATTAAAATTTTACATATTTACTTTTATTAGTTTGGTGTAGTTACATGATACAATATATATTTTTTACTTTTAAATATAATATTTTATCTATGTAGGATAGATATAATTATTAATTTTTAAATAAACCAAAATATATTATGTCACGAAAGTAATACAAAAAACATTTGTGTTAACACAAATATCGGAAAATTCAAGAGACTAATGATCTTTAAGGTTATATTTAAGAAATATATATAAGTTTAGGGTATTTTTAGGAAAATAAGTCAAAATGAACAATGTACACAAAAATAGGTTTTTAACGCCGTTTTTTGAGCAAATGTTACAATAAATTGATATATAATGACGTTTTAAAATAAAAAACAATATAGATACGTATTTAACAAACGCCACAAAAAATTTAAATATCTAAATCCTACACCAATTCCATTTATATCTTATTTGAATTTTATAAAAAAGTGAATTACAAGTATAAATCACAAGGAAAAAAATACATAGTCAAAAAGGAACAACTAATATCATTTAATTGAGGCTAATCAGGTTGTTAACATGAAAGCAATATCTTAATTTATATTTTTCATATAATATTGCTGAAATCAACTATTTTTTGTCAAACTAAAAGACTAATTTAAATTTTATTTATTCACATAACATTAAATTCAGCCCATAAGTTATTTCTCTCTCTCCAAAGTCCACAACAACTAAGCTGAATATTTCAAAAAAAAAATAAAAAAACTAATTTGGAAAAAGTCAATTTATGATGCTAATTATATGCCAATCTAATAATTACAAATTTGTTTTATGTTTTATTATAATTGTTTTTAAGTTCGATAAATGAATATGAATAAGATTTTTTGAAATAATAAATTCGAATAAGATATGTGCTCCTAGATTGATATAACGTAATGATTAGAATGTAAAAATTTCAAATGTTAGGGTCAAAAATAAACAAATACAAATAAAAGTGACGGATTCTGTAGATTAAAAATAAGGGTTAATATAACTCATGGTACCGAACTTTTGTATTGACGTGAATTTTGGTATCTAACTTTTTTTTTGCTGCAATTAGATATGTAACCTTTTAATGATGCAATTAGGTACCTAGTAATTTAATGGTGCTTTTAAGTACCCAACTTTTATTTTTTGGTGCATTTAGGTACCTAACCTTTTTTTAATTACATATTTACTTCCCTTGCTTTTACAGGCAAATAAAACGCAGCGTTTTGCTTTTGAGAATTATATCTTCTACTTCCCTCTCTTTTTTCCCTCTCCCTCCAAATCAGTACTCCAAAAACATCAGAGCCGGGAACCCGCTGTTCGCTCCGGCCAGACCATAACCCTAAATGGCGTCGACGTCAGCATCTCGATCCGACGGCGTTACTGGCAGAATCAGACGCGCAGCTGCCAATCTTTACACCGACAACCAAGCTCTTGTCGCTGTAAGTTCTTTTTTCTTTCCATTTAAGTTATTTCCCCCCTGTGTTACAAAGCAAATCTGATTTTTTTTTCTTTTTCTTTTCAGGATATAAGGAAAACTTTGAATTTGATGAAGGAAATCGCTGTAGACTTGGAGAAAGATAATCAATCTGACATGGTATTGTTATATTAATCTTATCCTGTTCTATAATATTTACTCTTTAAAGCACAGATTTATCTTTCCCCCCTTTTAATGTGATATAAATATGTAAAAGACTAATCAAGTTACTATTGTTAGTTTATCTCTGTTATTTTTGGTTTCTTGGTGCTTGAATACCCTAATTTGACGTGTTAAAAGAACTGGGTAATGTGGGACTCAAATGGGTTTAAATTTTTCTTCAATACCCGTAAACTTAAAATCGTTGTACTTGTTATGTAATAAGAAAGTATTGAATATTTGAAAAAAAAGTATTAAACTTTTGCTCAAGTGGAGCCTGAGTGATGCTATAGATGATTAAAATTATTATTTATAAGTATTATTTTCCCTCAAATTTCTCCTATAGATTGACTAATAAGGATGATGAATAAGTTGGTTCGGGACCAAGTGCTTCATTTGACTTTTAGCCATTGGATTAGTTTTATTGTTTTAATATCAGTTGTTACTACAGATTCTAGATTGCAGGTTGCCCTGTACTAGAAAGAGGATAAAGTAACATTGAAAAATAAAAGGAAATATGCTAAAACAATATCCATGAATTGAAAACCAAAAGTTTGAAGATAATCAGAATTCAAAGTTTTTTTTTTTTTTCAGTACAATATAGGGATTTCGTCTTGTAGGTGAAGCAGCTAGAAAATGCTGTTGCTGAGCTCATAGAAACTCATGAAAATGGTCTACATCGTTCATCAGCCATTCAATCTGTCGGAGAAACATACCGAGCAGGGCCTGAGGTGCATGCTTAATCTGCATAATTTTTTGGTTTAGCACTGTTATATACATACATTCATTTCATAATTAATGTTATTTGTTGATTGCATGTTTTAAACTACAGTTAACTGATTTTAAGAAGTTGCTTGACACGGAGTTTGAAAAGGTCAAGTCTAGTTCATCTTCATGTCCACAGAATCATCCACTGATGCATCAGTTTCAGCAAGCTGTCTGGGTATGTTTTTTAAACTCATCAAGCCACTTCTAAAATTATAGACCACTTTGCGAAGGAGTTGATAATACCATGTTGAGAATCACTGAACTAGAAATTGGTGTTATTAGATGTGGTTTCAGTAATAGATTATATTCTTTAATGAAAGCAACAGCTGAGGGACCAGTGTGAATATGTATTTTAGCTGAATAGATACATGGCACCTGAGATAATGGTCAGGGCTTCTGCTCTGTGCATTTAACGTTGAAATAGGAATGCTTGGTATTGTTTTGCAGTTGATGGGAACTCTTCGTCATTAAATTGATGAAGCTGCCCCAACTCACAGCTGCTATACTTGTGAATCGAAAAAACTTTACTCATTTTATCTTTCTCTCTCTTACGCTAAAATTACTGAATGCTGGATCCAATAGATATTATATGCCACTCTATATACCAATGACTATCTTTAAGCTTTTTTAGTTTTATTGGTAATATGATATGATATATGTAACTATAGTATATCATCATCAAGTGGGGTTCCTCACATATCCAGTGTTGTTCAATCTTCCACAGAATGTTCATCATGCTGGACAGCCAATGCCAGGTGAAGAACAGGAGGATATTGTTATGACCAGTACAGAGAGCAATATTAAGAATCTTAAATGTCCGCTTACCGGAAAGGATATTACTGAACTAGCAGAACCAGTTCGCAGGTGTTGTGAAGTTTATTTAAAAACAGATCTTTCCAATGAAAATCATATTTTCTTTATGTTTTGAGTGTTGCATTTGTTCTTACTCATAGTGGAAAATTCTATTTATATGCATGGCCCTCATTGATATAAATCTCGGTTCTTGTAAGTTTCAATTGTGAATGTGAATGATAAGGAAGGATGGTAGTTCCAAGTTCCAACAACATCCACTGTAAATAGGATTCTCTGTTGGCTCGGTTTAGAAATAGAATCCTGAGTTTAGAAACTTGAGCATGCATTGCAATGCATATTTCCTTTCCCATTCATTTGTTTCAACCTATATCCAATTTGTTCATTCTTGTGATGCAGCGTGGACTGCAAGCACATTTATGACAAAAATGCTATCCTGAACTTCGTAAAATCCAATCATGGCAACGTCAAATGCCCTGAATCAGGTATACAACACTTATTTCATATCGAAGTTCTTGATTCTTCTCTACATCACTCTCATTCCTAACTGTTTCTTCTTCTATCAGCTTGCCCTAAGATGCTGCAGGCAAAAAGAATCGTTTGCGATCCATTGTTACTCTTTGAGATAGACGAGCTGCGCACACTGAGTAGACAGACTGCTCGGACTGACGTGATAGAAGATTTCACAGAAATGGAGCCTCAAGATGAAGAGAGTACATGATGGAAGCAGTTGACCATTCTCCATTTTTACTGTCTCGATTTTGAACCACCATGGCCTTTCCTAGCCGATTAGAGTCCCTAACTTATATAGCCTTAATGCATATAATTAGAAGTGTAAGATGCAAACTATGGAATCAAGTGAGAAACATACATGAAGGATTTTGTATATTTGGGTTAATTTGAATATAAAAAAAAATCCTGGAGTGCTTGAACATCATCTTCTCGAGGGACCTTTTCCTAGACGAGTTCATTACATGGTTTTAATAAGGGATGAATAAAACAAAGGGAGGAAAATGATGTTAAAAAGGTACTGATAAGGTCATGGTTTTCAAAGCAAAACCATATTTGTCTGTCCATTTAAGGATTTAACTTGATTTCAAAGTTCAATTAGCTACAAATTAGATATTTAAATTTGATTTTTAGAGTTTAAGTTGATATTTAAACTTTATTTTTCCAATTAGGTACTCAAATTTGACCTTTTGATTTAATTAGTATCTTTAAGTACTATTTTTTAAAATAAATTAAGATATCAGAATGAATTAAGGAGCTAGTTACCAAATTGAGCCATATAATTAACTTCAGGTACCAAAAAGTATATTTTCCCAACAACATAACGCTAAACCTCATATTAAACTATTACTGTAATTTGTAAAAACCCTTCACCTTGAACAGAACCTTAGCCACTTCCAACAATGGCATACCTTACTAGGATTCCTGCCGGTCGAATCATTGGCTTCCGCAGCCGTTCAATTTCTTCTCCGATCAAAAACCCATTCGTCAGTTCTACTCTATCTCATGTTCCTTTACCCAAATTTACAATAACAGCCCAGTTCTCATCATCTCCTTCACCTTCTTCTTCATCGTCTGCTGCAACGGATACCCTAATGTTTAGCAGCAGTAAACGTTGGAGGCCCATGTGTTTGTACTACACTCAAGGCAAGTGTACCCAGGTTTGCCTGCTAGCTTTTGCTACACCTACTCCTTAGAATCACTAAGAAAATGTTAGCCTTTATTGTTTTTCATGCCTTGTTTACACAATTTACCTGTTGCTCACCACCAGTTTGAGTTTAAGTGCTTGATGTTACTTTTATGTAGGTGTATCTTTTAGCCTGTATGGATTCACAATTTGGGCAAATTTAACTTTTGATTAACAAATTAGATGACTTTAGTTTTGCATACCATAATTATTCTTCGGAAGCATATTCAATTTTTTATATATAAATTCTCTCTTGAATTGAATGTGGCAAATGCAGGGCTCTTGTTTGAGTCGCATTTAGGTTTAAGTTATGGTTGAAAAATATATGGAAAAAAATAAGATTATGTATTGTAAGTTCTGATATCTAATTTTGTTGCTTTTTTTTTTTTTTTCAATTCAGATGGATGATCATTCCCATCTGGAGAAATTTAACCATGATTGTTCCAGAGATCTTCAACTTAATGCTACCCACATCGAGAAAAAATGCTCCCAAGATATGGATTTTCTCTTGGTAATTGATCTGGAAGGGAAAGTTGAGATACTTGAGTTTCCTGTACTGCTGATGGATGCAAAATCCATGCGCTTCGTCGATTTCTTCCATAGGTACGACTCATTTTTTTTGGATTTACTGTATGTTTGTGCAATTCAGTTTTGGCTTTTTTCTTGGTAGCTAGTGCTTTTGGCTCGTTTTCAGATCTTTTTACATGATATGTGGCGAAAAAACATTGTTACAGGTTTGTGAGGCCAACTAAAATGAGTGAGCTAGCAATAAACAGATACATTGAAGGAAAATATGGTGAAATCGGGGTTGATAGGTAATGGGGAGGCTGAAGCCACTTCTATCTTATTGTATCAATCTTGGTCATTTTCCTTTCTAGAATAATTGGTAGGATATCTACCGCCGATGGAATTTTATGTGGCTAAAACTTGACATAATTGTAGAGTCTGGCATGATACAGCTCAGCCATTTGCGGAAGTTATTCAGCAGTTTGAAGCTTGGCTGAGTCAACATAACCTATGGGAAAAGGAAAAGGGTGGCTGCCTTACTCGTGCTGCATTTGTAACCTGGTGAGTCTTGAACACTTTAAGAGTTTATATTTATTTGTTTTCGTCCGATGAAGAATGATTGTTTCTTTGATATTAGTGGAAATTGGGATTTGAAGACAAAGGTCCCTCAGCAATGCCAAGTTTCTGGGATCAAGCTCCCTCCATATTTTAGGGAATGGATCAATCTAAAGGATGTATATCTAAACTTTTATGGTCGCGAGGTAACTGCGAGCATTAATTAAACTAAGCCACTATTTTTTCTTGCATTTCATGCATCTTCAAGCTTTGAATTCATAATACATGGCCAATACTTGTTTCTTGACATGATATCCGACATGTTCAACATGAATATTAGAGAATGAACCTTCAAATCTGTTAAACAATTTTAATAAAATTGAGTATGTTCTTGTTGGATGATATCCACTTTCACTTATTTCGAGTCTTGGTGACAGGCCAGAGGAATGATGTCCATGATGAAGCAACTTGAAATTCCGTCCTTGGGATGTCACCATCTGGGTATCGACGATTCGAAAAACATAGCAAGGGTACTGCAACGCATGCTTGTTGACGGCGCACTTATGCAAATTACTGCAAAGAGGAATCCTGAATCTCAAAAAGTTGATTTTCTCTTTGAAAATCGCATTGAACATCCACTAAGGAGGAGGAGATAAGCTTTGAGTAAGCCATAATCTGGATTTTGAATCACTTTATTAACATGCAAGTTTCAGATGTAGTAAACAGTTCGAATTCGACGATGAATATTAAACAGCATTGATTAAGAATATTTAGACTAACCCCATTTGTGTTTAACTAATTTGTTAATTTCCTGTTAGATGTACAAAATTCACTCGACATTTCGTATATTCATGTTATATGCTCGTGTCGCGTTCGTATTCGTGTTCGTTATTGTTAGTTAATAAAGCAAGGGAAATTGGCTTCTTATCGATAGACTTTGGAACATTATATCTCTTAAGCGAGTTCAGAGGTTCAAATTGTGGCATTTTAAATGAAATAAACTGGGTTTAAAAGGTCAGCTTTATAATAAATTTGTACAATATTTATTCAAAATAATCAACCAGTAGTTAAATAAAAAAATATCGGTAAAAATCAAAATAATATTATTAATATTTATTGTTTAGATTATTGCAAATTTACAACTGAGCCCAAAACAACCAAAAGCCCAATCCAGATTTGAAAACATACATTTTTAGTTCTTACATGTTGAATCTTGGAGTTTCGTGTTTTTAGAGGCTGTCTGTCATCACCATTCTCTGTTCGAAGTTGAAGTTCTTGCCGCAGGTTAATCAATTTTCTTTCTTTCTTTTTTTTTTTTAATATGTTTTCTCAGTTATCAATAACTCATAGATTATTGATATAATTTAATCCAAACTACTTGTCTGATTCTGTTGTCATCTTTGAGATTTGCAATTTTTCTGAGAATAAGATATGCGTCTTAATCTGTTTTTGCTAAATTCAATCAGTTACATACCCCAGTTTCTTTGATATATAGAATTCGCTAACCCACATCTCAAATATTTATTTTTTTCCCTGCTAAACCTAAAACTAATGAAGAAATTCAATAGAAAAAACAATGGATTTTTAGTTGGAATTGTCTATTTTCTGGCATCTAAATTGCAGGTATGCTGAAAATATGGTATGGGTTTTTAACTACTAATCTGGTTTTATAAAGTTGAATTTATTCAACTAGGGTTAACATAACTCGGTTTCGTTGTACTTTGGGGGAGTTGCTTGATTATCTGATCTTGATTCAGTATTGGCTTCGAATTTCTATAGCTACTTGACAAGTTGGAGAAAAGGAATTGAAGGCTGAATCTGAAATGGAAGGGGCAGTGAGGGTCCAAATTCTTTCCCAAATGGGGATTTTGGAGGTTCCGTCGCAATACATTCAACCCCCCGAGAACCGGCCTAAATCCGAAACCAAAAATATAACTGGTTTGAGCTGCAAAAATGTCCCTGCCATTGATCTATCTTGTGAAAAAGAGCCTGTTCTGGCTGCCATTCACGATGCTTGTAGAGAATGGGGAGCTTTTCATGTTATCAACCATGGGGTACCTACGAAACTGATGGATGATTTGAGGAGAGTCTGTCTTTCTTTCTTCAATGATTTTCCGATGGAGGAAAAGCTCAAATATGCTTGCCGGCCTAATTCTGCTGCCTCGGAGGGATACGGTAGCCGCATGCTAGTGAACTCTGAAAACGAAAGTGTTTTGGATTGGAGGGACTATTTTGATCACCATACATTACCTCTTTCACGCCGCAATCCTTCCTCTTGGCCCCACTTTCCTCCCGAATACAGGTACAATGTTTTATATTGATTAATGTTCTTCAAGGTGTTATTAACTTGATTTATTTTTCTTCAGGGCGTTGATGGCTGATTATAGTGATGAGATGAAAGCGTTGGCTCAGAGACTGTTGGCATTGATGTCCGAGAGTTTAGGAATCAAGGCATCCTGCATGGAAGACGTGATTGGAGAATTCTATCAGAACATAACAGCCAGTTATTACCCTCCTTGCCCACAGCCGGATTTGACGTTGGGCCTGCAATCTCATTCTGATATTGGTACCATCACACTTCTTATACAGGACGATGTTGGCGGCCTGCAAGTGCTCAAGGATGGAGAGTGGCTCCTTGTCGATCCCCTGCCGAATGGCATCCTTGTTCTTGTGGCTGATCAAACTGAGGTACTCATCTTTTTAAAATTCTATCAATGCATCATACTATGAAAAATGAATGTCGAGAATCATAACCATTTGATTCCTTGGGAACATGCCTTACATGCAGATTATAACTAATGGAAAATACAAAACCTGTGTTCACCGAGCCGTAACAAATGCAAACAAAGCCCGTCTCTCGATCGCTACTTTTCATGACCCAGCCAAGACAGTCCGAATATCCCCTGCCTCTGATCTTGTGAGTCAAGATTCCCCAGCTCGGTATTCTCCAGTTATTTACGGAGACTACTTGTCATCATGGTACTCAAATGGCCCTGAAGGAAAACGAAATCTCGACACGCTCCTGCTCGACACTTCAAAGTAAACCGGGAATGCTTGTACTCTCTGAAACTTACCCTGTAATAAGTTCATGCTCTTTCATTTCAATAACTCAAAAATATTTAAGCTATTGTTCTGCATTTCATGCAAATATGAAGGAATAAGGACAGTCAATGTTATTTCATTTCTGGCATTGAGATTGTATTCTGTTCCCTGAGGAATTTATGATTTGATATGGGTTCTCGTAACACTAAATCCCCTTAGATAAACATGAATTTATTGATCAACTAATTGGCTTCATTTCACATACAGCTGCAACTGAAAGATCCAAGTTAAACTTACATGAAAATACATAGCTAATGGGCAGCGTATATGCCCTGCCCATATGGATTAACCGAATGCGAATGATTTATCACTGGCTCGGTTCAACCGATAACTTCATGCAAGCTGCGGACGAACTTATCGACATATTCATTCACCAAATTAGGGTTTATTATTTCTCTCCACTTATTATGATTCTCCTTCAGCAATTTTCCCACTTCACTGTCTTTATCCATCACTAATTTGATAGTTTCACTCAGATTTTCCTTCGGAATCCATCCATTTTCTTCCCTCTTGACCTCCACTGCAACCTTGAGCTCATTGACCAATAGCTTGGTGTTCAAGATTTGGTCACCCAAGTGTGGAGCCAACACTATTTGGCAATCACTCATCAAGGACTCCCACATAGAACCGAACCCGCAATGGTTAACGAAACATCCCACTGATGGGTGAGCCAACATCAATGGTTGCTGCACCCATCCACCCCAAACCACTCCTCTTCCTTTAACCCTCTCTTTGAATCCTTCCGGTAATGCTTCTTCGATCGTTGTTGTCCCTGCCGGTGGCTTTACGACCATTAAAAATGGTAGCCCCGTTACCTCTTTTCGAGAATGATTTGGCTCCCGAAAGCACAGAACACCACAGAGCCTGCTTCGAAACCGGCTAGCCAATTACCCCATCGTTCTTCTAACTTAGACTTGGATTCTTCAGGCAAAACTGGACCTGTTAAAAGGATCCGTTTCTGGTATTGACTCCCGATGTAATCGCATAAGTCCCCTTCAACTTCATGACATGTCCTCATCGCTAAAACATCACAGTTCTTCATTGACATGGTGATTCTCTCGTGAAACGTTAACCCCTCTCCGAAAGGGTTCGTCACGAACAACAAATTCCGCAGCTCCTTGCCTCGCAACACAACGGATGATGAAGGGTAACCGGGCGGCGGTGAAGCCAGGTCTTCCACGGTTACAGGCCTATCGGTCGGTAAATTCCGTGCCGGAACAAGAACGATAGCAATCGATGAGGCAGAAACCACTTTGAAACACATTGTTTTGATCCCGAGTGGCTTGGCCACCTGGGGTATCCAATGAGCAGTGTCGAAAATAATCAGCTTGGGGTAAATAGACTTGATGAGGCTCTGGAGTTGGTCCATGGTGAGATCCATGGCAATGGCAAGGAAACTGCTCAAGGAAATGTGGATATCTGAAGCAGTCTCTGTACCTGGAGGTAGGCCGGTGACCGATGGAACAGTAACAGGATGGAAGGATATGAAATCCGGGAATAAATTCAATGTCTCCAACTGGTTAATAGCCTTTCGTGGCACAGCGAAAGTGATTCTATAACCCTTTTGAGCAAGCTTGTTGGCTAGATGAAGGAATGGTGTCATGTGACCAAATGCAAACCATGGGAACATGAGTATACGAGTGTCTGAACTGTTGGTTTTTGCCATTGTTGTTTGATAATATTTAGCTGGGTGAAACTGCAGGCAGCTACAGCTAGTAGTGGTTCTCCAAAGAGAATCTAGACGGGTCATTAAATAGCAAAATTCCAGGTAAAATTATTGACCCAGACTCATCTTCAAGTAACGAAACTGCGAAATCTTATGCGGTTAAAGTTAAAAGACTCATATTCAAGTATACTTAGTAGAAGAGAGTCGGGATTTTACTCTTTAGTTTCAACTAACTAAAGTCATATCAGCCTTTAAAGTTCATTAAATTGAGATATAAAAAATAAAAAAAATATTAAAAAAATTTGTCTCCTTGTATTCTTAATCTCAATCAATAAAATTCATTCATTTTAACTTCAATAATTATATTAAAGAAATAAAGTATTTTATAAAGTAAAGGCGAGATCTTAACCATTAGTTTTAACTAACTAAAATAATCTCAAACATTCATTGTAAGAAAGTTTATTAAATTGAGATAAAAGAATATAAAAAATTATTAAATAGATATGACTCATCCTGTTATTTTTTCGATCAATAATATTCATCTATTTAAACTCCAATAATTAAAATACTTGATAAAATAAAAGCTTTAATCGTTAGTTTTAACTAACTAAAGTAATATCGGCCTTTAAAATTTATTAAGTTGAGATACGAAAAACATGAAAAATTGTTAAATAGATCTGGTTTATTATATCATTCATGTTTTAGACAAAAAATTTATTCATCTTAACTTTAATATTTATAATAGAAATAGAGTACTTAATAAAATAAAAACGAGATTTTAACCGTTAGTTTCATCTGACTAAAATAATATCAACTTTATATTATAAGAAAGTTTATTAAATTGAGATATAAAAACATGATAAATTGTTAAATAATCTTGATTAACTACGTCATCTATAATCTCATCCAATAAGTTTCATTCATTTTAAAATAATTTTTAAATAACTATATAATTCTTATTAGTTAATACCTATATTCAATAATTTTATCAAAACTATTAACCCGATTGTTTTAGCTTTGCTTTTATTTATTTATTTATTATTTTTATTATATTACCAAATTAAACCAGAAAAGGAAAAACAATTAATTAATTAAAGGAAAATCAAAGGAAAATCAAAACATTTGAGTTTGGTGTTCAAGATTTGGTTAACGAAACATCCCACTGATGGGTGAGCCTGAGCCAACATCAATGGCTGCTGCACCCATCCACCCCAAACCACTCCTCTTCCTTTAACCCTCTCTTTGAACCCTTCCGGCAATGCTTCTTCGATCGTTGTGGTCCCTGCCAGTGGCTTTATAGACATTAAAAACGGCAGCCCCGTTAGCTCAAAACCCTAGTACGAGTTCTCTGAACTGAGTCTTTTCGAGAATGATTTGACTCCCGAAAGCACAGAACACCACGGAACCTGCTTCGGACCCGGCTAGCCAATTACCCCATCGTTCTTCTAACGTAGACTTGGACTCTTCAGGCAAAACCGGACCTGTTAAAAGGATCCGTTTCTGGTATTGACTCCCGATGTAATCGCATAAGTCCCCTTCAACTTCATGACATGTCCTCATCGCTAAAACATCACAGTTCTTCATTGACATGGTGATTCTCTCGTGAAACGTTAACCCCTCTCCGAAAGGGTTCGTCACGAACAACAAATTCTGCAGCTCCTTGCCTCGCAACACAACGGATGATGAAGGGTAACCTGGCGGCGGTGAAGCCAGGTCTTCCACGGTTACAGGCTTATCGGTCGGTAAATTCCGTGCCGGAACAAGAACGATAGCAATCGACGAGGCGGAAACCACTTTGAAACACATTGTTTTGATCCCGAGTGGCTTGGCCACCTGGGGTATCCAATGAGCAGTGTCGAAAATAATCAGCTTGGGGCTAATGGACTTGATGAGGCTCTGGAATTGGTCCATGGTGATGTCCATGGCAATGGCAATGGCAATGACAATGAGGGATTTACGGAGCCATATTGGACCCATAATATTTTAAAAACCTAAACCTTAAATTATAATTATAATTAATAAATTTTAATAACATCCTTAAATTATAAAAGTTAAACTCTAAATTAAATACATAAAACCTAAATGAAACATTTCCCTTAAATTTAATCCAATTTAATGTTAATATTTTTAACTTTTAAGTATCTCTATTAATTTATTTTTTATTAAATTTCTCAAGTCAACTCATAATCAAAATAACTTTATTTATAAAATATAATAAATTTTTAAATAAAATAATTAAAAATCATGATTAAAACTCAAACATATAATTAAAAGGTTTCGTATATAAGCCTTTTATTTGCTAATTCACTGTAACAAATTATTTTTGTACATATTGTATATCAGTATATGTCTCTTCTAAATCATATATTTTTAGTGTACAAATTATATAAGATTTGTTTAATTTAATCTCTAAATTTTTATTTAATCCGAAACCATCCCTTATTTATTTATAATTTTTCTAATCTAACCTAATATTTATCTATTTTTACTTAACATAATTCTTTATTTTTATTTATAATTTTTATTTTTTAAGTTTAGGGAAGCTATATATCTTGTTTGGACCGTATTAGAAGATGGTAAAGATTTAAAATATTATTCGAATTGCTTTTTTTTAGGAAAAATAATAGGTCAATCAGCGTGCGTAACGTTCAATTTTGACCATTAATGTTAAGTATAAAATTTAGTCCCTAAAATATATTTAAATCTAAAGTGATTTTTATTTTTTGTTTTAATAGAGATCCATTAATTTTATTAAACAAGAATATATTCGCAAATACAATAAAAATTTATATCCAGAAAATAAGATACCTAAAATCAGATATATACCTAGTAAATAAAACTAACGGTCTTTATATCATAAGAGAACCAAACAAGAAAAAGATAAGAACCTAATCCAAAGACTCGAAATAAAAAAAAAGATACAAACATCACCAAAATCAACGATGATAGGTAAAACCATCGACAGACAACATAAAAATGCATATTATAATGAAGGTACGTTAACAAGGACATTACCACCATTCAATCGCGAATAACGGTAGATATAATCGCATATCCATATCTAAATCAAGGATTTGAGATAGAAAGATCAACATCATAATGAAAGGAGCGCCATCTTGATCGGTCATGGTATTGTCGGATCTAACCCTAACAAAAAAAAAAAAAAAAGAACGTGCCAAAGGATAGAAAAATTGTACCAAATGATTTGAGATGAAAAATTCGATTTGTTTTGATTCAATTTCACTCAAAAAAAAATTTAAATAAAATTTAAGTTGTAAAATAAAAATTTAAAATAACTTGAAATTTTTAGTAATTAGATAATTGATTTTTAAGTTGAGTTAAGTCTCTCAATCTTTTCTTGATATATATATTAATATAAAAATATAAAAAAATAAGTCACATATAAAAAATATATATTATATAATTAGAGAAAATCGTTTAAATTATAATTAAATTATACTATAACACGAAAAGTCGTAAGGAAATTTTATTCATAAATGTCATGTTATAGCTAATAATACGGGGTGCAAATCGTCTACCTCTTTCTCATGCCTCCATTCGTGTCTCCGTTTTAAATTAGAGGGTTTAGGGTTCTATGTTAGGGGTTATGGTTATGGTTTAGGAAAATTGGGGTAAGGTGTAAGGTTTAGGGTTTAGGATATAGAAAATAAGGGTTAGAGTTTAAAATTCAATTTTTTAGAAATTTTAATAGGAGACATGGATAGAGCCATGATAAAGAGGTAGAGGATAAATTGAATTTTAAACTTTAACCCTTATTTTTTATATCCTAAACCCTAAACTTTACGCCCTATAAAATATACCCTACCCTAAATTCTATAAACCCTAACCCTTAACTTAAAACTCTAAATTTTCTAATTTAAAGTAGTAGGACAAGTAGAGACGTGAGAAAGAGATAGACGATTTACACCCAATAATATAGAAAATCACTGGTTAGAGCTTTGCTATAAAGATAAGAGTGAGATAGTAAAAAGATAATTTTATGTCAAATTTGGTAGACTATTAAAACGTGTCAGTTTGTCCTCTCTTCGACTACTATAC
The DNA here is from genome assembly GCA_035048815.1 of Abelmoschus esculentus. Lineage (NCBI taxonomy): Eukaryota > Viridiplantae > Streptophyta > Magnoliopsida > Malvales > Malvaceae > Abelmoschus > Abelmoschus esculentus. The sequence goes on along the minus strand of JAUCBN010000039.1, from coordinate 1,325,310 downwards.
CAACAAGTTTCACATTCTATTAGGCAAAATGTTATAATAATAATATTATTATAAACCATCACTGTTGGCTGTTACCCTAATTTATATCATAATAAATCTGTGCAGTCAATTAAGAGGTTGTGTGAAGAAGTTGGGTTTCATCCAGAAAGTTCTAAATGTTCTTTCATTACAGAAACACTGTCCCTCTCTCAATGTTTAAAATATGGTAATAACAAAAACCCAACAAGTCATGGCAGATGGGATTTAAGTCAACTTAATTATTTCAATGAATTATTGGGACATAACAAGTTTGTTACTTTTGGATACAAAACATAATTATTTTAATTTAAAACTTTTAACTGGATCTTTAAATTATTATTATTTTAATAAAAATATTCCATCAATTTAATAGTATATTTTTTTTTATTCTTCTAGTTTCAGGGTTTAAGCCTGACTAATCCAGACTAACCAGGGTCACACACCTAATATTGGTGGATGATTCTGTATTTTGAAATATTAATGGTAATCTCAAATATAACATAAAATATTATTAAATTATATGGATCAAAATTTAAATACGTATATATTATAAGAATAATCTTAGATCTAACGTCTGAAAAATTAATTGTACATATACATTTTAACACATCAAATCTTAATTCTACAGTTTAAACTTAAACAATACAAAGCAGGGTAAAATGTAATTGTGATTCATAATAATTTTTGGGCCTAAACCCAGTTTCCATTCTTTATCTAACACAAAAAATGTGAAAGATTAGTTATGTTTAATCAACATCTTTGCATATGATTAACTATTAATGTGTAATTAACTTGTTTCTTTTTAAGTCTTTGTTTGTCTCAATTCCGACCAATATTCCATTTGTTCTTTGAAGGGTGTCCAATTGACCATTAAAAGGACACATAATGAAGAAAAAAACATGGAAAACGAAACCGAAATTTAGGGGTGCCATGGATGAATCTTTTTGTTACTACGACAGTTCGGTCAAAAAACGATATCATTTTGTTATGACTATTGATGATTAAACCGAAATTTTATCACTAAATTTTGAAATGATTTTATTTTTCATGGTCTAGTGACATAATTGAAACAAAATGAACATTTAGTACTATAACTGAAGTAATTAAAAGTTTAGTGGCATAAACGATACAACGTTTAACGTTCAATGGTATTCGATGTAATTTACCCTCTTTTTAATAGAAAAATATATTTGTATTAATTATATTAGATAATTTTAATACAACTTTTAATGCTTGTATAAGATTGAAAAGGCCTTTATGCATTATCTCACGTGATAATTGATTCTTTATTATAGAAAAAAGTTGGGAAAAGAGGGGCCTGCTCTGCAATTTCCTTTATTTATTTTATTTAATTATGTTCAGAGAAATCATAAATTAGTAATTAGTGTCCTTAATAAACAAATCAAAGGGAAAATTAAAGGATAAAAAAACAAAGTGGTCCTACAAAAAATAAAATAAATATTTCCCCAAAGGAATCTCTTTACTTTCACTTTCTCTTTGGGAATGGATATATTTTTAAAAAAATAATTATTAAAATATCTTCTTATAATAATTTTAATTTATTAATTAATAAATTAAATATCGATGATTAAATTAAAGTTATTTATGATTTGTCTTCTAAATTGTTTTTTTTCCTAATAATTACAAGAGCATAAAGTTTGAGATTATGGTCTACCCATCACATACAGCTAAGGTTCACTTGATTAAATGAGGACAACTTAATCATTTAAAACAAATTAAATACGATAATTATTTATTTATTTGTGTTAGATGACAATTAAGCGTTTGATGGGCTTTTTAATCCCATAATAATATAATTAATATTAAATATACATTTTATAATTAAATAGGTGAAATGAATCATTTGACTAGTCAACATGTGTAATATAACGGCGACTATCTTACCACCTTGGCTTCCTGTCGGTTTAATCTTAAGTTAGAATTTAATATTGAACAATAATTATAAAATAATGTAAAAAATATAATTTCATATTAAAAATGAATGGATCATTCCCCACAAATACAAAAAAAAAAATCAAAAAAGATTACGAAATATATGAATAAAAAACAAGGATTTTAAAAAATATAATTTATTCATTTCATAAAGCAGAAGCATATAAAAAATAATTAAATAATTCAAAAAATATATTTTTTTACGATTTTCAATTCATATCAATAATATTATATTATAGTAATTGAACGATCAATGTTTAATGATTGAGAATATCAATTAAAACAGATATTACTGTAATCACTATATAACTGAATAAAAAAATTTTATTTTCGAGGATGTGCGATATTCGTGGTGTTAGGTTATCATAATTTAGTAATAAAAAGAAAACATACTATAAATTCGTGATTCCAAATACTATAATTTTAAGGTCAGATACGTAACAGTTGGATTTCAAGTTTGAATACTGTTTTCTGACATTCATCAGCGCCTGATTTTATGCAAAAATAATATCTATAAATTCAACCAAACTCTATAAGCTTCATTGATCTGATTCGTTAATTTTAAAAAATATTAACATTTTCAAGTTTATATGCATAAATTTATATTCAATATATTCAAAATCTAAATTATTTTTAAAAAAATTAAATGGTTAAAAACTGTTAATTTTGCTTGAATTTGGAAAGACATGTTTTATAAAACACAACATTATTTTAATTTTACCGTAGGTAAAAAAAATACACCATATCAAACGCGATTAAATTAAAATAATTTCTCTGGTAAAAAGTAAAACTTCTTCTCACCGCAATTCGTGCTTTTTGATGTTTTGTTTATGAGATACGAGGCACCGACTCACTGCCGATGGCACGTGCACACGTGATCCCTTAATCACACCACCCACTTTATGATTCAAACAACCTTCTTTTGTGTTTTTCTTTTAATTTTTTAATTAAAGCTCTGATTAAAATCTTATTTAATTTAAGATTTAATAATTAAATAGGTGTGTAAATATAAAAAAATAAGTCACATATAAAAAATATATATTATATAATTAGAGAAAATCGTTTAAATTAGAATTAAATTATACTATAACACGAAAAATCGTAAGGAAATTTTATTCATAAATGTCATGTTATAGCTAATAATACGGGGTGCAAATCGTTTACCTCTTTCTCATGCCTCCATTCGTGTCTCCGTTTTAAATTAGAGGGTTTAGGGTTCTATGTTAGGGGTTGTGGTTAGGGTTTAGGAAAATTGGGGTAAGACGTAAGGTTTAGGGTTTAGGATATAGAAAATAAGGGTTAGAGTTTAAAATTCAATTTTTTAGAATTTTTAATAGGAGACATGGATAGAGCCATGATAAAGAGGTAGAGGATAAATTGAATTTTAAACTTTAACCCTTATTTTTTATATCCTAAACCCTAAACTTTACGCCCTATAAAATATACCCTACCCTAAATTCCATAAACCCTAACCCTTAATTTAAAACTCTAAATTTTCTAATTTAAAGTAGTAGGACAAATAGAGACGCGAGAAAGAGATAGACGTTTACACCCAATAATACGGATAATCACTGGTTAGAGCTTTGCTATAAAGATAAGAGTGAGATAGTAAAAAGATAATTTTATGTCAAATTTGGTAGACTATTAAAACGTGTCAGTTTGTCCTCTCTTCGACTACTATACCAACAAGTTTCACATTCTATTAGGCAAAATGTTATAATAATAATATTATTATTTATTTCTCAATTGGTGATTATTTTAACATTAATTATATCGAACTTGTGTGTATATATACATTGCATTCGTTCATCACAGTCACCATCCCAAAAACATATCTTATCATTTGGCTTCAGAAATGGCTTTTTCCTTGGTTAGTTCATTCCCCATCTGCACTTTCCCAAGACACACACAGTACAAACGTTTCTCAAGAGTCCTTAGGGTAAATGTTTCTTCAGCCTTGCGATGTAAAGCTACGACTGAAGTTTCCGGTGAGGTCGACGTCGTTAGACGATCGGCTAATTACCATCCTCCTATTTGGGGTGATGATTATGTTCAGTCGCTTCGAAGCGATTTTCGACGGGGAGGATCGTACGAGGAACGAGCTAGCAAACTGCAGGGAGAAGTGAGTGAGATGCTTTGTGGAGTGGTGGATCCTTTGGAGAAGCTTGAGCTTATTGATACTTTACAAAGACTTGGATTGTCACGTCACTTTCAAGAGGAAATCAATACTACGTTGGAGAATATAAGTGCAGACTGCAGCAGTGTTACAGGGGAGAGACACAATTTACATGCTACAGCTCTAGGATTTCGACTGCTGAGACAACACGGCTACAAGGTGAATCAAGGTAAAAAAAAACTAAAATACGATTCCACGTCGGATTTCTTAAATTCTTACAATCATTTCATTGATAATTAATATCTATCTTTTTTTTCATGTATAGATGTTTTCACTAGCTTCCTGGATGAGGGTGGGAACATAAAAGCAAGCTTTTCCCAGGATTTCAAGGGACTGCTCAACCTTTATGAGGCTTCATACCTCTTAGTAGAAGGTGAAACAATGCTGGAGAATGCAAGAGAATCTGCAGTGAGTCTTCTGAAAGAATGTCCGAATCAGACCAACAATCCATATCTTTGGATGCTGGTGGAGCATGCCTTGGAGCTCCCTCTACATTGGAGGATGTCGAGGCTGGAAACCAGATGGTTCATAGATGCGTACGAGAAAAACAAGGACAAAAACCCCATTCTTTTAGAACTTGCTGTATTGGATTACAACACAGTCCAAGCTATTCATCAGGACGATCTAAGTAATGCTTCAGCGTAAGTATATATATATATGCTTACTTGTTTATGGATATAAAGTATTGAACTGATTGATTCTGATTATCTACTTCTGATTAGGTGGTGGAAGGATCTAGGTCTCTGCAAAAAGCTGAACTTTGCTAGAGATAGGCTGATGGAGAACTTCTTATGGAGTGTGGGAATGATAATTACTCCTCAGTCCGGTAAAAGCCGGAGAGATCAAACCAAGGTGAACGCACTAATAACCGCCATAGACGATGTCTATGACGTTTACGGCACGTTAGAAGAGTTGGAGCTCTTCACCGATGCCGTCGAGAGGTTTGCACTTGCAGCTCTACCTAGCTACTACGTACCATCTGGTTTATTTCACTGTTGGCATCTCTTATTAATGTTCAAGATGCAATTTTCAGATGGGATATAAATGCAATACAGAGTCTTCCACTCTATATGAAGATATGCTACCATGCCCTTTACAACTCCGTTAACGAAATGGCTTTCGACGTTCTCAAGGAACAAGGAGTCGACGTCCTTCCCTTCCTCAAGAAAGTGGTATCAGACCGATCCCTAAACTTTTCCTTTCGTTTAGATAAACTTTTCCTTTCGTTTAGATTTCTAATCTCTGAAACTAAGAGTTCAAACGCTCTAAATGTGTTCAGTGGACGAATCTTTGTAAATCATATTTGCTGGAGGCAAAATGGTATTACATCGGATACACACCAACCCTACAAGAGTATATCGACAACGCATGGCTCTCGATATCTGGTTCGGTGATGTTAGGCCACGCCTATTTGGTAACTGATCATGTAACTCCGGAGGGATTGCAGCACATCGAGGAATATTACCACAACATAATTTATCAGTCGTCTATAATTGTTCGATTGACCGACGATCTTGGAACATCATCGGTTAGTAATATACATCTGATCAATATACAAAGATCGTCGACTCTAGATTTCCATTAATTGATTGTTTTTTCTTTTCTTCTATCAGTATGAGATAGAAAGGGGTGATGTTCCGAAATCAATCCAATGTTACATGTACGAGAACAAAGCATCCGAAGAAGAAGCTCGCAAGCACGTAAAGAAGTTGATCGATGATGCATGGAAAAAGATAAACCAAGAGCAGATGTCTGAATCTCCTTTCTCTCGTACGTTCATCGAAATTGCCATGGACCTTGGTCGAGTGTCGCAGTTGATGTACCAAAATGGCGATGGTCACGCCATTGAAGATGGCGAGACAAAGGACAGAGTGTTATCATTGTTTGTTAACCCAATTCCTTACCCAAAGTGACTGAACATTGGAATGATTTAGCCAACTACAATAAAAAAACATTATCATCTTTCAAAATGGTCAGGTAAATGATTTAGCCAACTACAATAAAAAAAAAACAAAACATTATCATCTTTCAAAATGGTCTGGTAAACCACTTTATAATCATTTAGTTGTATTTTTCTTTTCTGATTGTAATGAAATATATCAATTTTATATTTCATTTTACCACGTGTGTGAAATAAAATAGTAAATTATACAAGGACGACTAATGGGTTATGCTAATAGCTGCAATAGGTGTAAGAACCAAAAGCATGATTAAATTTGGTTGTAGTCCCTAAAGTTAAAGATTTAAGATTAATTTTTAGAATTAAGGTTGAAGTGTACTTTCAGAGTTTGAATTGATTTAGAATCTAAAATTCTTTGTCTCTTTTTTATGTCTTCTTTGAAAATTTATTAAAAAATTAAATTTTAAACCATAACTCTTATTTTCTATGTCCTAAATCCTAAACATTATACCTAAAAAAAATCCATACGCCTATACCTCTAATTCCCTAAACCCTAAACCCTCTAATTTAAAGTGGAGGCATAAATAGAGACATGAAAAAGAGGTAGACGATTTGCACTCTAATTATATATATATATATATATTTCAAATTGGATGTTTCCTTTTATAATAATTTTTATGATTTAGGTGTCAATAATAACATCTCATCAATTTTTGAATAATTTAAATTGTGGAATTTTATTTTATAATTAAACTTTATTCAACTTTCTTTTATTTTAATAAAAAAGAGCATAATTACACCGACCTAAAGGATATATTTTTTTTTAATATATAAATGGAGCGAGAGATACCGAAAAAGATAATTACATAAAATTTAATTTTAAATTCAATATAATTAATATATATTTTAATATTTTTATCAATATATACTTTAAATTTTTAATAAATTAATTCTTAACCGATTTCCACTCACTAACATATTATAATGCGTACAGTAGGAGAGATAGTCTTATTTTCCATCTAAAATATATCATTTGTACAATGTTCTTAATATAAAATAATCTCATCTCTTATCAAGGACATTTTTTTTTATTTATTTTTAATATTAGAGGGGATAGGTCTGAACAAATAATTTAGTAAATGATAAATAATGAAGGTCCGCCGAAAGAGCAAATCAAATGAGGATCCCAGGGAAAAAGTAAGATCATGATAAATAAATAATTAATATATTATTAATCATGTTTTAATATTTTAGTTTTTTAATATAATGGGGAAGTGTAGGGATGTTTAACGAGTTGAGCAGCTCGTGATCTGCTTGAACTTGATTCGATCAAAACTCAATAAATACTCGATTTAGATTGACTCAAACTCGACTCGATATCTTAACGAGTTAAATCGATCAAAGTCTAACTTGACTCGATAAATTTGCGAGTAACTCATTAATCTTTTTAAATAATTTTTAGTAATTACTTTAAAACTATTTCATTCAAAAAATAAATCTAAAGAATAATTATTAACTTGTGAATTCTTACTTTAATTTTAATATGCTAGTTTGGTGCATTTATGGATTGTTACTTTCGAATTTAAACTTTAAAAGTATTTTATACACTCTTTTGATATTTTTGTTAAATATATTAATTTATGTTAATATTAAGCTTCATATAGTATTATTAAATTTTATTTTTAGCTAAAAATAGGTAAGTTTTTTAGTGAACTTAACGAGTAACGAGTCGAGTTAAGCAACAAAATATTGTAATGAGCACGAGTCGAACATAATTTTAACAAGCTTAACGAGCAACAAGTCGAATTGAGTAACAAAATCTTTTAACAAGTACGAATCGAACAATGCCTAACTCGCAATCGACTCGCTCGATAAGTACCTAACAAAATGTAATGATAGGTTAGATTATTGACCTTTCAAGTATTTACGAACAAGGACATTGAATTTAACGTGATGTATGGTTTAGTAATTATCCAAATGATCAAATTAGAAAGTTTCATAGTTGTTAAATAAATAATTAATGTATAAATTATATGTCCTTAATGAAACGCTTAAAATGAAAAAAAATGGGATATTAATAAAATTGAAATACAAAAAATGGTTTGAGAAATAATTAAAAAGATATATAAATTTAAATTCATATATATATATATATATATACTTATCTTTACGGTCATTTAAGTCAAATATATAAATATATATTTTGAGAGTATAGATTCATTTTAATATAAAATATATATTAATGAGATATTTTACAAAATAAAAAATATTTTAGAGGGGGTCTTTTTCTAATTCAAGAACCTATTAACGATATTCTTTGAATTGAGTGAATAAGTTAAGTTTTTGGGAGAAGAGAGTAAAATATAAAAACTAATAAGTTAAATTTTTTATTTTTTATAATATCCGATTTTATCAAAATCATAAAAGACATCATAATTATAACATATTAAAAAAATAATGAGATTATTATTAAAATCTTTTATAATTCAAAAATAAATAAAAGTGAATACTTTTATCGGGATAAATATACTTAGAAGTTTTTTCTGAATTTTTGTGTCTTTATCAAATCGAGACTTATAACGAGTGAAAATAGAGGTAAAAAAACTAAATTTTTAAGTAGAATATTTCGTTACACAAGACTGATTACCTCAAGAAATAATCATCATTCTATTGAAGATATAACTTTTTATGACCACGGACAAGATTATAATAATAAAATAACGTCGTTAGTGTGAACAACAGACGAGCATTAGAGTATATTAAAATTATGTCTAATAACATAAAACCGACAAAAATTGTATAACAAAAATAAAGAAACTTGTCATAAAAATATAATTTTTTATAAAATAATAAATTCAATAATATTCAACTATTAATACATATATAATCTTTGAAACAAGAACACTGGGGAAAGAATATGATCAGTCCTAAATGAGGAAAGAAAATATGGGAAATTGGAAAAAATTGTATAGTAGAAATAGTAATGTCAATTTTGGTAAAAAGGAAATGGGGTTGATGTTTGTCATGAATTCTCAGCATTCTTGTCGAACATTAGTTGCCACGGCTCTGGCCCAAAACTTGATCTGTGCTTTCATATTCTCTGCTGAATTCTTAGATACACGAGACGGAAGAGGAGGTGTTGGTGGCGGTGGCGGTGGTGGAACTGGTGGCGGGCATTGTACGTGCCATGCCTCGGACAAATACGGCCTCCTCCGCACTTTCTCTTGTTTCGACTCGTCTATCTTAGTTCCCTGCAACCCTGGGAGTATATTAACAACATCCGGGCTCAAGTCTTCGTGGTCGAACGTGAATCCTAAATCCTTGAATCCTTGCAGTTCTTGGAAGGCAAGATCGCTATGGCTTTTCTGCAGCATCCTCTTCGTATTCGAATGCCGGCCTCTGGTGACCGCAGCCTCGTTGGTGTTGCAGCTCATTGCCTGCAAATGACAGAGGATTAACATAAAATTCACGTTACCAAATTGCAGAAAGATTATATATGGGATCATATGAGTACCTTACTAATACTATGATTGTGCCTGTGCCTGTGCCTGTGCCTGTGCCTTGGGGGCAATATGTCTGGTGAGTTGGTCACTGCTTGTCGGATCAATTTGCTCATTCTAGGATCATTTTTATTATCCTGAGTTAACTCATTAGTCCCCATTGGAGCAGCCAAAGGTGTCCTTAGCAAATTACGTCTCGACGACGATGACTTGCCTCTCGATTTGATCTTCCCATCGGGTTTCTTTTCTTGAATGTCATGTATCTTATGATCCGAACACGTCGTTTCAGATCTTTGAAGTGATAATTGCCTATTCAAGTTGATCTTCCCACCATTGTTCTTCCTTTCCCTTCCTATACACGTCGGTAACGACGGGGCAGGGACCGAACCATTACAGCTTTCACGACAAGAATCATTAACCGAAACATCTTGGCTGAATTTTGACGAAGTACAAGGATCTGAATAACATCTCAACATCCTCCTCCTTCTATGGAACAAGTTCTCAAAAAACCAGGACTCCTCTAAAAGGTCGAGAGCTTCAACTTTCTCCATTTCTGCAAATAATTCATATGCAAAAAACACAGACACGAGAGGTTCGTTTGCCTTTTACAATCATTTTATGTCATTTATTAAACGAATTTGATTAAGAAAATCATGTGGGCAAGGTAGCCATATGGCTTTATAGATCACAGCTCAGAAACCCAGATTTTATGTTGGAAGACAGATTCGTTGGGCGAATTTGGTAAGCTTGAGAATGGGTGGATGAGCAGATGTGTTATGCTGTTCATATATCGGCTATGATTTTGCTGTCATTCCGACAGCAGAGCACATTTGCCATATGATGTGTCGTTTTGTTTGTGAATTCTGAGGAATTAAACAATGGAAAATAACGGCTTGTTCTTCTCTTTCATCTCATAAGACAAACTGGAAAACAACTAATTGCGTGTTGAAACTGCAGATTTTTTTGCCTTTTTTTTCTTCGGTTGCTGTTGATTCAATGAGGGTTGCAGTTGGTTTTTGTTGCAGAGATCTCCTTCAATCATGGAACTTGATTTTTGTTTGTTTTTTTTACACCTTCTGTTGGATATATATAGTTTTGTATATAGGGTTAGGATCCTAATTAAGGACAAATACTATTATATGTTTTGTTATTATTTTTATTTTTGCTAACAGACAAATTCACATATTATTTATTAGATTTATCTATTTATATTTATTTAAAAAATAGAACATGTTTATTGAAAAAATAGAATAGATGTATTTAGAGACGATTGTGTATTTTTTTTCTTCTAATTAAATTTAGATAGACTTTTTAATAAGATATAAATCGTATATTTTTACTAAACTTGCGATAAGACAATAAATGACGTAATAATTTTTTTCTCAAATTTGGGTGCTTTTTATTAAACTAATAGCCAACCAACATGTAGTTGGGGTGCTTATTATACTAACATCAGATTCTGGCATACCATACTAAATGACCATTCCAATGTTCTTAATCATTTAGTCCATGGAATTGGGTTAACAAATAATGACGACACTCGCTCCTTTGAGTCACCATCTTCATTAGTATGACCATCGCCATTTTGATACATCAAGTGTGCTACTCTTGCAAGGTCTAGAGCAATGTCGATAAACGTCCGAGAGAAAGGAGATTTAGTCATCTGTTCTTTGTTAATCTTTGTCCAAGCAGCTTCGATCAACTTCTTTATGTGCTCGCGAGCTTCTTCTTCAGATGCTTCGTTCTCGTACATGTAACATTGGATAGATTTCGGGACATGATCGGTTGCCAAATAGGCATGGCCTAACAACACGGAACCAGATATCGAAGTCCAAGCGTTGTCGATATACTCTTGTAGGGTTGGTGTGTATCCGATGTAATACCACTTTGCCTCCAACAAATATGATTTACAAAGATTCGTCCACTGAACACATTTAGAGTGTTTAGAACTCTTAGTTTCAGAGATTAAAAATCAAAACGAAAGGAGAAGTTTAAGAATCCGTCTGAATTCTGATACCAGTTTCTTGAGGAAGGGAAGAACATCGATTCCTTGTTCCTTAAGAGTGTCGAAAGCCATTTCGTTAACGGAGTTGTAAAGGGCATGGTAGCATATCTTCAAATAGGTTGGAAACCTTTCTATTGCATTTATGTCCCATCTGAAAATTGCATCTTGAGCATTAATAAGAGATGCCAACAGTGAAATAAATTAAATGCTAGTCTAGCTGCAAACCTCTCCACGACATTGGTGAAGAGCTCCAACTCGTCTAACGTGCCGTAAACGTCATAGACATCGTCTATGACGGTTACTAGCGCGTTCACCTTGGTTTGATCTCTCCGGCTTTTACCGGACTGAGGAGTAATTATCATTCCCACACTCCATAAGAAGTTCTCCATCAGCCTATCTCTAGCAAAGTTCAGCTTTTTGCAGAGACCTAGATCCTTCCACCACCTAATCAGAAGTAGATAATCAGAATCAATCAGTTCAATACTTTATATCCATAAACAAGTAAGCATATATATATATACTTACGCTGAAGCATTACTTAGATCGTCCTGATGAATAGCTTGGACTGTGTTGTAATCCAATACAGCAAGTTCTAAAAGAATGGGGTTTTTGTCCTTGTTTTTCTCGTACGCATCTATGAACCATCTGGTTTCCAGCCTCGACATCCTCCAATGTAGAGGGAGCTCCAAGGCATGCTCCACCAGCATCCAAAGATATGGATTGTTGGTCTGATTCGGACATTCTTTCAGAAGACTCACTGCAGATTCTCTTGCATTCTCCAGCATTGTTTCACCTTCTACTAAGAGGTATGAAGCCTCATAAAGGTTGAGCAGTCCCTTGAAATCCTGGGAAAAGCTTGCTTTTATGTTCCCACCCTCATCCAGGAAGCTAGTGAAAACATCTATACATGAAAAAAAAGATAGATATTAATTATCAATGAAATGATTGTAAGAATTTAAGAAATCCGACGTGGAATCGTATTTTAGTTTTTTTTTACCTTGATTCACCTTGTAGCCGTGTTGTCTCAGCAGTCGAAATCCTAGAGCTGTAGCATGTAAATTGTGTCTCTCCCCTGTAACACTGCTGCAGTCTGCACTTATATTCTCCAACGTAGTATTGATTTCCTCTTGAAAGTGACGTGACAATCCAAGTCTTTGTAAAGTATCAATAAGCTCAAGCTTCTCCAAAGGATCCACCACTCCACAAAGCATCTCACTCACTTCTCCCTGCAGTTTGCTAGCTCGTTCCTCGTACGATCCTCCCCGTCGAAAATCGCTTCGAAGCGACTGAACATAATCATCACCCCAAATAGGAGGATGGTAATTAGCCGATCGTCTAACGACGTCGACCTCACCGGAAACTTCAGTCGTAGCTTTACATCGCAAGGCTGAAGAAACATTTACCCTAAGGACTCTTGAGAAACGTTTGTACTGTGTGTGTCTTGGGAAAGTGCAGATGGGGAATGAACTAACCAAGGAAAAAGCCATTTCTGAAGCCAAATGATAAGATATGTTTTTGGGATGGTGACTGTGATGAACGAATGCAATGTATATATACACACAAGTTCGATATAATTAATGTTAAAATAATCACCAATTGAGAAATAAATAATAATATTATTATTATAACATTTTGCCTAATAGAATGTGAAACTTGTTGGTATAGTAGTCGAAGAGAGGACAAACTGACACGTTTTAATAGTCTACCAAATTTGACATAAAATTATCTTTTTACTATCTCACTCTTATCTTTATAGCAAAGCTCTAACCAGTGATTATCCGTATTATTGGGTGTAAACGTCTATCTCTTTCTCGCGTCTCTATTTGTCCTACTACTTTAAATTAGAAAATTTAGAGTTTTAAATTAAGGGTTAGGGTTTATGGAATTTAGGGTAGGGTATATTTTATAGGGCGTAAAGTTTAGGGTTTAGGATATAAAAAATAAGGGTTAAAGTTTAAAATTCAATTTATCCTCTACCTCTTTATCATGGCTCTATCCATGTCTCCTATTAAAAATTCTAAAAAATTGAATTTTAAACTCTAACCCTTATTTTCTATATCCTAAACCCTAAACCTTACGTCTTACCCCAATTTTCCTAAACCCTAACCACAACCCCTAACATAGAACCCTAAACCCTCTAATTTAAAACGGAGACACGAATGGAGGCATGAGAAAGAGGTAAACGATTTGCACCCCGTATTATTAGCTATAACATGACATTTATGAATAAAATTTCCTTACGATTTTTCGTGTTATAGTATAATTTAATTCTAATTTAAACGATTTTCTCTAATTATATAATATATATTTTTTATATGTGACTTATTTTTTTATATTTACACACCTATTTAATTATTAAATCTTAAATTAAATAAGATTTTAATCAGAGCTTTAATTAAAAAATTAAAAGAAAAACACAAAAGAAGGTTGTTTGAATCATAAAGTGGGTGGTGTGATTAAGGGATCACGTGTGCACGTGCCATCGGCAGTGAGTCGGTGCCTCGTATCTCATAAACAAAACATCAAAAAGCACGAATTGCGGTGAGAAGAAGTTTTACTTTTTACCAGAGAAATTATTTTAATTTAATCGCGTTTGATATGGTGTATTTTTTTTACCTACGGTAAAATTAAAATAATGTTGTGTTTTATAAAACATGTCTTTCCAAATTCAAGCAAAATTAACAGTTTTTAACCATTTAATTTTTTTAAAAATAATTTAGATTTTGAATATATTGAATATAAATTTATGCATATAAACTTGAAAATGTTAATATTTTTTAAAATTAACGAATCAGATCAATGAAGCTTATAGAGTTTGGTTGAATTTATAGATATTATTTTTGCATAAAATCAGGCGCTGATGAATGTCAGAAAACAGTATTCAAACTTGAAATCCAACTGTTACGTATCTGACCTTAAAATTATAGTATTTGGAATCACGAATTTATAGTATGTTTTCTTTTTATTACTAAATTATGATAACCTAACACCACGAATATCGCACATCCTCGAAAATAAAATTTTTTTATTCAGTTATATAGTGATTACAGTAATATCTGTTTTAATTGATATTCTCAATCATTAAACATTGATCGTTCAATTACTATAATATAATATTATTGATATGAATTGAAAATCGTAAAAAAATATATTTTTTGAATTATTTAATTATTTTTTATATGCTTCTGCTTTATGAAATGAATAAATTATATTTTTTAAAATCCTTGTTTTTTATTCATATATTTCGTAATCTTTTTTGATTTTTTTTTTTGTATTTGTGGGGAATGATCCATTCATTTTTAATATGAAATTATATTTTTTACATTATTTTATAATTATTGTTCAATATTAAATTCTAACTTAAGATTAAACCGACAGGAAGCCAAGGTGGTAAGATAGTCGCCGTTATATTACACATGTTGACTAGTCAAATGATTCATTTCACCTATTTAATTATAAAATGTATATTTAATATTAATTATATTATTATGGGATTAAAAAGCCCATCAAACGCTTAATTGTCATCTAACACAAATAAATAAATAATTATCGTATTTAATTTGTTTTAAATGATTAAGTTGTCCTCATTTAATCAAGTGAACCTTAGCTGTATGTGATGGGTAGACCATAATCTCAAACTTTATGCTCTTGTAATTATTAGGAAAAAAAACAATTTAGAAGACAAATCATAAATAACTTTAATTTAATCATCGATATTTAATTTATTAATTAATAAATTAAAATTATTATAAGAAGATATTTTAATAATTATTTTTTTAAAAATATATCCATTCCCAAAGAGAAAGTGAAAGTAAAGAGATTCCTTTGGGGAAATATTTATTTTATTTTTTGTAGGACCACTTTGTTTTTTTATCCTTTAATTTTCCCTTTGATTTGTTTATTAAGGACACTAATTACTAATTTATGATTTCTCTGAACATAATTAAATAAAATAAATAAAGGAAATTGCAGAGCAGGCCCCTCTTTTCCCAACTTTTTTCTATAATAAAGAATCAATTATCACGTGAGATAATGCATAAAGGCCTTTTCAATCTTATACAAGCATTAAAAGTTGTATTAAAATTATCTAATATAATTAATACAAATATATTTTTCTATTAAAAAGAGGGTAAATTACATCGAATACCATTGAACGTTAAACGTTGTATCGTTTATGCCACTAAACTTTTAATTACTTCAGTTATAGTACTAAATGTTCATTTTGTTTCAATTATGTCACTAGACCATGAAAAATAAAATCATTTCAAAATTTAGTGATAAAATTTCGGTTTAATCATCAATAGTCATAACAAAATGATATCGTTTTTTGACCGAACTGTCGTAGTAACAAAAAGATTCATCCATGGCACCCCTAAATTTCGGTTTCGTTTTCCATGTTTTTTTCTTCATTATGTGTCCTTTTAATGGTCAATTGGACACCCTTCAAAGAACAAATGGAATATTGGTCGGAATTGAGACAAACAAAGACTTAAAAAGAAACAAGTTAATTACACATTAATAGTTAATCATATGCAAAGATGTTGATTAAACATAACTAATCTTTCACATTTTTTGTGTTAGATAAAGAATGGAAACTGGGTTTAGGCCCAAAAATTATTATGAATCACAATTACATTTTACCCTGCTTTGTATTGTTTAAGTTTAAACTGTAGAATTAAGATTTGATGTGTTAAAATGTATATGTACAATTAATTTTTCAGACGTTAGATCTAAGATTATTCTTATAATATATACGTATTTAAATTTTGATCCATATAATTTAATAATATTTTATGTTATATTTGAGATTACCATTAATATTTCAAAATACAGAATCATCCACCAATATTAGGTGTGTGACCCTGGTTAGTCTGGATTAGTCAGGCTTAAACCCTGAAACTAGAAGAATAAAAAAAAATATACTATTAAATTGATGGAATATTTTTATTAAAATAATAATAATTTAAAGATCCAGTTAAAAGTTTTAAATTAAAATAATTATGTTTTGTATCCAAAAGTAACAAACTTGTTATGTCCCAATAATTCATTGAAATAATTAAGTTGACTTAAATCCCATCTGCCATGACTTGTTGGGTTTTTGTTATTACCATATTTTAAACATTGAGAGAGGGACAGTGTTTCTGTAATGAAAGAACATTTAGAACTTTCTGGATGAAACCCAACTTCTTCACACAACCTCTTAATTGACTGCACAGATTTATTATGATATAAATTAGGGTAACAGCCAACAGTGATGGTTTATAATAATATTATTATTATAACATTTTGCCTAATAGAATGTGAAACTTGTTGGTATAGTAGTCGAAGAGAGGACAAACTGACACGTTTTAATAGTCTACCAAATTTGACATAAAATTATCTTTTTACTATCTCACTCTTATCTTTATAGCAAAGCTCTAACCAGTGATTTTCTATATTATTGGGTGTAAATCGTCTATCTCTTTCTCACGTCTCTACTTGTCCTACTACTTTAAATTAGAAAATTTAGAGTTTTAAGTTAAGGGTTAGGGTTTATAGAATTTAGGGTAGGGTATATTTTATAGGGCGTAAAGTTTAGGGTTTAGGATATAAAAAATAAGGGTTAAAGTTTAAAATTCAATTTATCCTCTACCTCTTTATCATGGCTCTATCCATGTCTCCTATTAAAATTTCTAAAAAATTGAATTTTAAACTCTAACCCTTATTTTCTATATCCTAAACCCTAAACCTTACACCTTACCCCAATTTTCCTAAACCATAACCATAACCCCTAACATAGAACCCTAAACCCTCTAATTTAAAACGGAGACACGAATGGAGGCATGAGAAAGAGGTAGACGATTTGCACCCCGTATTATTAGCTATAACATGACATTTATGAATAAAATTTCCTTACGACTTTTCGTGTTATAGTATAATTTAATTATAATTTAAACGATTTTCTCTAATTATATAATATATATTTTTTATATGTGACTTATTTTTTTATATTTTTATATTAATATATATATCAAGAAAAGATTGAGAGACTTAACTCAACTTAAAAATCAATTATCTAATTACTAAAAATTTCAAGTTATTTTAAATTTTTATTTTACAACTTAAATTTTATTTAAATTTTTTTTTGAGTGAAATTGAATCAAAACAAATCGAATTTTTCATCTCAAATCATTTGGTACAATTTTTCTATCCTTTGGCACGTTCTTTTTTTTTTTTTTTTGTTAGGGTTAGATCCGACAATACCATGACCGATCAAGATGGCGCTCCTTTCATTATGATGTTGATCTTTCTATCTCAAATCCTTGATTTAGATATGGATATGCGATTATATCTACCGTTATTCGCGATTGAATGGTGGTAATGTCCTTGTTAACGTACCTTCATTATAATATGCATTTTTATGTTGTCTGTCGATGGTTTTACCTATCATCGTTGATTTTGGTGATGTTTGTATCTTTTTTTTTATTTCGAGTCTTTGGATTAGGTTCTTATCTTTTTCTTGTTTGGTTCTCTTATGATATAAAGACCGTTAGTTTTATTTACTAGGTATATATCTGATTTTAGGTATCTTATTTTCTGGATATAAATTTTTATTGTATTTGCGAATATATTCTTGTTTAATAAAATTAATGGATCTCTATTAAAACAAAAAATAAAAATCACTTTAGATTTAAATATATTTTAGGGACTAAATTTTATACTTAACATTAATGGTCAAAATTGAACGTTACGCACGCTGATTGACCTATTATTTTTCCTAAAAAAAAGCAATTCGAATAATATTTTAAATCTTTACCATCTTCTAATACGGTCCAAACAAGATATATAGCTTCCCTAAACTTAAAAAATAAAAATTATAAATAAAAATAAAGAATTATGTTAAGTAAAAATAGATAAATATTAGGTTAGATTAGAAAAATTATAAATAAATAAGGGATGGTTTCGGATTAAATAAAAATTTAGAGATTAAATTAAACAAATCTTATATAATTTGTACACTAAAAATATATGATTTAGAAGAGACATATACTGATATACAATATGTACAAAAATAATTTGTTACAGTGAATTAGCAAATAAAAGGCTTATATACGAAACCTTTTAATTATATGTTTGAGTTTTAATCATGATTTTTAATTATTTTATTTAAAAATTTATTATATTTTATAAATAAAGTTATTTTGATTATGAGTTGACTTGAGAAATTTAATAAAAAATAAATTAATAGAGATACTTAAAAGTTAAAAATATTAACATTAAATTGGATTAAATTTAAGGGAAATGTTTCATTTAGGTTTTATGTATTTAATTTAGAGTTTAACTTTTATAATTTAAGGATGTTATTAAAATTTATTAATTATAATTATAATTTAAGGTTTAGGTTTTTAAAATATTATGGGTCCAATATGGCTCCGTAAATCCCTCATTGTCATTGCCATTGCCATTGCCATGGACATCACCATGGACCAATTCCAGAGCCTCATCAAGTCCATTAGCCCCAAGCTGATTATTTTCGACACTGCTCATTGGATACCCCAGGTGGCCAAGCCACTCGGGATCAAAACAATGTGTTTCAAAGTGGTTTCCGCCTCGTCGATTGCTATCGTTCTTGTTCCGGCACGGAATTTACCGACCGATAAGCCTGTAACCGTGGAAGACCTGGCTTCACCGCCGCCAGGTTACCCTTCATCATCCGTTGTGTTGCGAGGCAAGGAGCTGCAGAATTTGTTGTTCGTGACGAACCCTTTCGGAGAGGGGTTAACGTTTCACGAGAGAATCACCATGTCAATGAAGAACTGTGATGTTTTAGCGATGAGGACATGTCATGAAGTTGAAGGGGACTTATGCGATTACATCGGGAGTCAATACCAGAAACGGATCCTTTTAACAGGTCCGGTTTTGCCTGAAGAGTCCAAGTCTACGTTAGAAGAACGATGGGGTAATTGGCTAGCCGGGTCCGAAGCAGGTTCCGTGGTGTTCTGTGCTTTCGGGAGTCAAATCATTCTCGAAAAGACTCAGTTCAGAGAACTCGTACTAGGGTTTTGAGCTAACGGGGCTGCCGTTTTTAATGTCTATAAAGCCACTGGCAGGGACCACAACGATCGAAGAAGCATTGCCGGAAGGGTTCAAAGAGAGGGTTAAAGGAAGAGGAGTGGTTTGGGGTGGATGGGTGCAGCAGCCATTGATGTTGGCTCAGGCTCACCCATCAGTGGGATGTTTCGTTAACCAAATCTTGAACACCAAACTCAAATGTTTTGATTTTCCTTTGATTTTCCTTTAATTAATTAATTGTTTTTCCTTTTCTGGTTTAATTTGGTAATATAATAAAAATAATAAATAAATAAATAAAAGCAAAGCTAAAACAATCGGGTTAATAGTTTTGATAAAATTATTGAATATAGGTATTAACTAATAAGAATTATATAGTTATTTAAAAATTATTTTAAAATGAATGAAACTTATTGGATGAGATTATAGATGACGTAGTTAATCAAGATTATTTAACAATTTATCATGTTTTTATATCTCAATTTAATAAACTTTCTTATAATATAAAGTTGATATTATTTTAGTCAGATGAAACTAACGGTTAAAATCTCGTTTTTATTTTATTAAGTACTCTATTTCTATTATAAATATTAAAGTTAAGATGAATAAATTTTTTGTCTAAAACATGAATGATATAATAAACCAGATCTATTTAACAATTTTTCATGTTTTTCGTATCTCAACTTAATAAATTTTAAAGGCCGATATTACTTTAGTTAGTTAAAACTAACGATTAAAGCTTTTATTTTATCAAGTATTTTAATTATTGGAGTTTAAATAGATGAATATTATTGATCGAAAAAATAACAGGATGAGTCATATCTATTTAATAATTTTTTATATTCTTTTATCTCAATTTAATAAACTTTCTTACAATGAATGTTTGAGATTATTTTAGTTAGTTAAAACTAATGGTTAAGATCTCGCCTTTACTTTATAAAATACTTTATTTCTTTAATATAATTATTGAAGTTAAAATGAATGAATTTTATTGATTGAGATTAAGAATACAAGGAGACAAATTTTTTTAATATTTTTTTTATTTTTTATATCTCAATTTAATGAACTTTAAAGGCTGATATGACTTTAGTTAGTTGAAACTAAAGAGTAAAATCCCGACTCTCTTCTACTAAGTATACTTGAATATGAGTCTTTTAACTTTAACCGCATAAGATTTCGCAGTTTCGTTACTTGAAGATGAGTCTGGGTCAATAATTTTACCTGGAATTTTGCTATTTAATGACCCGTCTAGATTCTCTTTGGAGAACCACTACTAGCTGTAGCTGCCTGCAGTTTCACCCAGCTAAATATTATCAAACAACAATGGCAAAAACCAACAGTTCAGACACTCGTATACTCATGTTCCCATGGTTTGCATTTGGTCACATGACACCATTCCTTCATCTAGCCAACAAGCTTGCTCAAAAGGGTTATAGAATCACTTTCGCTGTGCCACGAAAGGCTATTAACCAGTTGGAGACATTGAATTTATTCCCGGATTTCATATCCTTCCATCCTGTTACTGTTCCATCGGTCACCGGCCTACCTCCAGGTACAGAGACTGCTTCAGATATCCACATTTCCTTGAGCAGTTTCCTTGCCATTGCCATGGATCTCACCATGGACCAACTCCAGAGCCTCATCAAGTCTATTTACCCCAAGCTGATTATTTTCGACACTGCTCATTGGATACCCCAGGTGGCCAAGCCACTCGGGATCAAAACAATGTGTTTCAAAGTGGTTTCTGCCTCATCGATTGCTATCGTTCTTGTTCCGGCACGGAATTTACCGACCGATAGGCCTGTAACCGTGGAAGACCTGGCTTCACCGCCGCCCGGTTACCCTTCATCATCCGTTGTGTTGCGAGGCAAGGAGCTGCGGAATTTGTTGTTCGTGACGAACCCTTTCGGAGAGGGGTTAACGTTTCACGAGAGAATCACCATGTCAATGAAGAACTGTGATGTTTTAGCGATGAGGACATGTCATGAAGTTGAAGGGGACTTATGCGATTACATCGGGAGTCAATACCAGAAACGGATCCTTTTAACAGGTCCAGTTTTGCCTGAAGAATCCAAGTCTAAGTTAGAAGAACGATGGGGTAATTGGCTAGCCGGTTTCGAAGCAGGCTCTGTGGTGTTCTGTGCTTTCGGGAGCCAAATCATTCTCGAAAAGAGGTAACGGGGCTACCATTTTTAATGGTCGTAAAGCCACCGGCAGGGACAACAACGATCGAAGAAGCATTACCGGAAGGATTCAAAGAGAGGGTTAAAGGAAGAGGAGTGGTTTGGGGTGGATGGGTGCAGCAACCATTGATGTTGGCTCACCCATCAGTGGGATGTTTCGTTAACCATTGCGGGTTCGGTTCTATGTGGGAGTCCTTGATGAGTGATTGCCAAATAGTGTTGGCTCCACACTTGGGTGACCAAATCTTGAACACCAAGCTATTGGTCAATGAGCTCAAGGTTGCAGTGGAGGTCAAGAGGGAAGAAAATGGATGGATTCCGAAGGAAAATCTGAGTGAAACTATCAAATTAGTGATGGATAAAGACAGTGAAGTGGGAAAATTGCTGAAGGAGAATCATAATAAGTGGAGAGAAATAATAAACCCTAATTTGGTGAATGAATATGTCGATAAGTTCGTCCGCAGCTTGCATGAAGTTATCGGTTGAACCGAGCCAGTGATAAATCATTCGCATTCGGTTAATCCATATGGGCAGGGCATATACGCTGCCCATTAGCTATGTATTTTCATGTAAGTTTAACTTGGATCTTTCAGTTGCAGCTGTATGTGAAATGAAGCCAATTAGTTGATCAATAAATTCATGTTTATCTAAGGGGATTTAGTGTTACGAGAACCCATATCAAATCATAAATTCCTCAGGGAACAGAATACAATCTCAATGCCAGAAATGAAATAACATTGACTGTCCTTATTCCTTCATATTTGCATGAAATGCAGAACAATAGCTTAAATATTTTTGAGTTATTGAAATGAAAGAGCATGAACTTATTACAGGGTAAGTTTCAGAGAGTACAAGCATTCCCGGTTTACTTTGAAGTGTCGAGCAGGAGCGTGTCGAGATTTCGTTTTCCTTCAGGGCCATTTGAGTACCATGATGACAAGTAGTCTCCGTAAATAACTGGAGAATACCGAGCTGGGGAATCTTGACTCACAAGATCAGAGGCAGGGGATATTCGGACTGTCTTGGCTGGGTCATGAAAAGTAGCGATCGAGAGACGGGCTTTGTTTGCATTTGTTACGGCTCGGTGAACACAGGTTTTGTATTTTCCATTAGTTATAATCTGCATGTAAGGCATGTTCCCAAGGAATCAAATGGTTATGATTCTCGACATTCATTTTTCATAGTATGATGCATTGATAGAATTTTAAAAAGATGAGTACCTCAGTTTGATCAGCCACAAGAACAAGGATGCCATTCGGCAGGGGATCGACAAGGAGCCACTCTCCATCCTTGAGCACTTGCAGGCCGCCAACATCGTCCTGTATAAGAAGTGTGATGGTACCAATATCAGAATGAGATTGCAGGCCCAACGTCAAATCCGGCTGTGGGCAAGGAGGGTAATAACTGGCTGTTATGTTCTGATAGAATTCTCCAATCACGTCTTCCATGCAGGATGCCTTGATTCCTAAACTCTCGGACATCAATGCCAACAGTCTCTGAGCCAACGCTTTCATCTCATCACTATAATCAGCCATCAACGCCCTGAAGAAAAATAAATCAAGTTAATAACACCTTGAAGAACATTAATCAATATAAAACATTGTACCTGTATTCGGGAGGAAAGTGGGGCCAAGAGGAAGGATTGCGGCGTGAAAGAGGTAATGTATGGTGATCAAAATAGTCCCTCCAATCCAAAACACTTTCGTTTTCAGAGTTCACTAGCATGCGGCTACCGTATCCCTCCGAGGCAGCAGAATTAGGCCGGCAAGCATATTTGAGCTTTTCCTCCATCGGAAAATCATTGAAGAAAGAAAGACAGACTCTCCTCAAATCATCCATCAGTTTCGTAGGTACCCCATGGTTGATAACATGAAAAGCTCCCCATTCTCTACAAGCATCGTGAATGGCAGCCAGAACAGGCTCTTTTTCACAAGATAGATCAATGGCAGGGACATTTTTGCAGCTCAAACCAGTTATATTTTTGGTTTCGGATTTAGGCCGGTTCTCGGGGGGTTGAATGTATTGCGACGGAACCTCCAAAATCCCCATTTGGGAAAGAATTTGGACCCTCACTGCCCCTTCCATTTCAGATTCAGCCTTCAATTCCTTTTCTCCAACTTGTCAAGTAGCTATAGAAATTCGAAGCCAATACTGAATCAAGATCAGATAATCAAGCAACTCCCCCAAAGTACAACGAAACCGAGTTATGTTAACCCTAGTTGAATAAATTCAACTTTATAAAACCAGATTAGTAGTTAAAAACCCATACCATATTTTCAGCATACCTGCAATTTAGATGCCAGAAAATAGACAATTCCAACTAAAAATCCATTGTTTTTTCTATTGAATTTCTTCATTAGTTTTAGGTTTAGCAGGGAAAAAAATAAATATTTGAGATGTGGGTTAGCGAATTCTATATATCAAAGAAACTGGGGTATGTAACTGATTGAATTTAGCAAAAACAGATTAAGACGCATATCTTATTCTCAGAAAAATTGCAAATCTCAAAGATGACAACAGAATCAGACAAGTAGTTTGGATTAAATTATATCAATAATCTATGAGTTATTGATAACTGAGAAAACATATTAAAAAAAAAAAAGAAAGAAAGAAAATTGATTAACCTGCGGCAAGAACTTCAACTTCGAACAGAGAATGGTGATGACAGACAGCCTCTAAAAACACGAAACTCCAAGATTCAACATGTAAGAACTAAAAATGTATGTTTTCAAATCTGGATTGGGCTTTTGGTTGTTTTGGGCTCAGTTGTAAATTTGCAATAATCTAAACAATAAATATTAATAATATTATTTTGATTTTTACCGATATTTTTTTATTTAACTACTGGTTGATTATTTTGAATAAATATTGTACAAATTTATTATAAAGCTGACCTTTTAAACCCAGTTTATTTCATTTAAAATGCCACAATTTGAACCTCTGAACTCGCTTAAGAGATATAATGTTCCAAAGTCTATCGATAAGAAGCCAATTTCCCTTGCTTTATTAACTAACAATAACGAACACGAATACGAACGCGACACGAGCATATAACATGAATATACGAAATGTCGAGTGAATTTTGTACATCTAACAGGAAATTAACAAATTAGTTAAACACAAATGGGGTTAGTCTAAATATTCTTAATCAATGCTGTTTAATATTCATCGTCGAATTCGAACTGTTTACTACATCTGAAACTTGCATGTTAATAAAGTGATTCAAAATCCAGATTATGGCTTACTCAAAGCTTATCTCCTCCTCCTTAGTGGATGTTCAATGCGATTTTCAAAGAGAAAATCAACTTTTTGAGATTCAGGATTCCTCTTTGCAGTAATTTGCATAAGTGCGCCGTCAACAAGCATGCGTTGCAGTACCCTTGCTATGTTTTTCGAATCGTCGATACCCAGATGGTGACATCCCAAGGACGGAATTTCAAGTTGCTTCATCATGGACATCATTCCTCTGGCCTGTCACCAAGACTCGAAATAAGTGAAAGTGGATATCATCCAACAAGAACATACTCAATTTTATTAAAATTGTTTAACAGATTTGAAGGTTCATTCTCTAATATTCATGTTGAACATGTCGGATATCATGTCAAGAAACAAGTATTGGCCATGTATTATGAATTCAAAGCTTGAAGATGCATGAAATGCAAGAAAAAATAGTGGCTTAGTTTAATTAATGCTCGCAGTTACCTCGCGACCATAAAAGTTTAGATATACATCCTTTAGATTGATCCATTCCCTAAAATATGGAGGGAGCTTGATCCCAGAAACTTGGCATTGCTGAGGGACCTTTGTCTTCAAATCCCAATTTCCACTAATATCAAAGAAACAATCATTCTTCATCGGACGAAAACAAATAAATATAAACTCTTAAAGTGTTCAAGACTCACCAGGTTACAAATGCAGCACGAGTAAGGCAGCCACCCTTTTCCTTTTCCCATAGGTTATGTTGACTCAGCCAAGCTTCAAACTGCTGAATAACTTCCGCAAATGGCTGAGCTGTATCATGCCAGACTCTACAATTATGTCAAGTTTTAGCCACATAAAATTCCATCGGCGGTAGATATCCTACCAATTATTCTAGAAAGGAAAATGACCAAGATTGATACAATAAGATAGAAGTGGCTTCAGCCTCCCCATTACCTATCAACCCCGATTTCACCATATTTTCCTTCAATGTATCTGTTTATTGCTAGCTCACTCATTTTAGTTGGCCTCACAAACCTGTAACAATGTTTTTTCGCCACATATCATGTAAAAAGATCTGAAAACGAGCCAAAAGCACTAGCTACCAAGAAAAAAGCCAAAACTGAATTGCACAAACATACAGTAAATCCAAAAAAAATGAGTCGTACCTATGGAAGAAATCGACGAAGCGCATGGATTTTGCATCCATCAGCAGTACAGGAAACTCAAGTATCTCAACTTTCCCTTCCAGATCAATTACCAAGAGAAAATCCATATCTTGGGAGCATTTTTTCTCGATGTGGGTAGCATTAAGTTGAAGATCTCTGGAACAATCATGGTTAAATTTCTCCAGATGGGAATGATCATCCATCTGAATTGAAAAAAAAAAAAAAAGCAACAAAATTAGATATCAGAACTTACAATACATAATCTTATTTTTTTCCATATATTTTTCAACCATAACTTAAACCTAAATGCGACTCAAACAAGAGCCCTGCATTTGCCACATTCAATTCAAGAGAGAATTTATATATAAAAAATTGAATATGCTTCCGAAGAATAATTATGGTATGCAAAACTAAAGTCATCTAATTTGTTAATCAAAAGTTAAATTTGCCCAAATTGTGAATCCATACAGGCTAAAAGATACACCTACATAAAAGTAACATCAAGCACTTAAACTCAAACTGGTGGTGAGCAACAGGTAAATTGTGTAAACAAGGCATGAAAAACAATAAAGGCTAACATTTTCTTAGTGATTCTAAGGAGTAGGTGTAGCAAAAGCTAGCAGGCAAACCTGGGTACACTTGCCTTGAGTGTAGTACAAACACATGGGCCTCCAACGTTTACTGCTGCTAAACATTAGGGTATCCGTTGCAGCAGACGATGAAGAAGAAGGTGAAGGAGATGATGAGAACTGGGCTGTTATTGTAAATTTGGGTAAAGGAACATGAGATAGAGTAGAACTGACGAATGGGTTTTTGATCGGAGAAGAAATTGAACGGCTGCGGAAGCCAATGATTCGACCGGCAGGAATCCTAGTAAGGTATGCCATTGTTGGAAGTGGCTAAGAACAAAAAAGATAAGGGCTCGTTTCCTTACAACGACGACGTTTAAAATTTTTATATACAAACAAAAACGAAACGAAGCGTTTTGGTTCATCGAGCAACAAACTGATATTTACCCTTAAAAATTAGGGTACAATAACTTATTCGTCACCCAACTAAGACCGTGTTAATATTTTGGCCACCAAACAAAAAAATTCAATTGTTATACTAATTTAATGCGATCAATAAAATTATTAACTATTAAATCAATAATAATAATTTTAAAAAATTTTAGTGTTTACCTATTTAATCAATTTAATTATAATTTTAAATAATTTACTAAAATTAATGCTTATATTTATAGAATTTATTAATTTCACCTTTAAATACATTACATGAAAAATAATATATTATCTTTAATGATTGACGTTTGAACAACGCAATTTAAAAGCATACATGAATTTATTCAGATATAAAATTAAATTAAAATATTATTTTATAATCAAATTAGAATTTTTTTAACTTTAGTGCTTTACTCCAAATTTTTTTATTTAGTGATTAAAATAAAAATAAGATCATATTTATGTGACTAATAGACTAATTTACTCTAAAAATTACAACACAGAGAATTCCATCAACAAACAAGTTTTAATCTTTCGATCTCTTTCGTAGCTCTGAAAATTATTCAGAGACAGTGACGAACATCGAAAGAACGAAAGAGAAAGATCTGCCGAAACCAAACAGGTAAAAAACGTTAAAAATGAAACATTTTTTCCGGTAGAAAAAGAAATAATGAAACGAAAAACAAGTTTCTTTTCCCCCTTTTTTGTAAGGCACGTAGGAGGTGTTGTGATTTCACTATCTCCAGAGAGTGAAATTTGTAAAGGGTAGTTGTTAAATTTGTTTGTAAGAATTGTTCTGGTTCGCCTGTCACTTTAACATATCATTTCTTATCACCTAACTGAAAAAGGGTATTTTTTTGTTGTTGTGCGTGTGTGTGTTGTGGGGGATTTATGCTTTGCTTTCATTGCCAGAGCTAATAAGCACTGGATTATGCATTTCCCGATTTCAATTTGGTTTTGGTAAAAAAAAAGGCTTAATTTAATTGGGTTTGTAGATCTTGAAATGTGAGATTTGTAAGGGGGTATGATTTTGCCTCTTTTATTTATAGGTCTGATTTTTGTTTGAGGATATTAATAGGATTTGTTTTAAAAATTATGTTTCAGGGATTGAGTTTTTGAGACTGGTTTTGGCAACTATGAAGTGGGATCGAATTCTCATTGAATAATGCATTGAATGTGAATGTTCAAGGGGTTGAATTTGGGGTGCATTTGCTGTTTGATGTCCAAAGGCTTTGTATGCAAAAATGGCTGATATAGCAGGTTTACCAGAAGCAGCAGGGTCTAGATTTAGTCAGTCAGAGTTGATCGGAAGAGGATCTTTCGGCGATGTCTATAAAGCGTAAGTTACACTAGTTGAGTGCTTTGATGACTTGTTTACTTCCTTTCCGAGGAAAGAACTTAAAGTGAATGTGATAGTGTGACTTTTTGCTCGATTGTATTGTGTTACATATTGTAGGATTTTTGTTAGTTACTGGTGTTTATATGAGTAAATTAGTGGATTAGTTATAATTGAAACCAATGCTATTGTGAACCGAAAATCTTTTAGAGTCCTAGTTAAATCAAACCATGCCCCTAAGAGTTTAATTTCTTTTTAATATTTGAATATAGAGAAAACAAATCTTTCTGTGAGTGAGGGGAAAGGGAGCTTCAAGGCCTGCTGAGTGTCTATTGACTAAGATATAAACTAACTTTAAACTGTAGACTTCAATTTGGAGTTTATGGAGAGATCCAATAATTTTGTGAGCACTATAATGACCTTATTTATTTATTTATTTATTTTTATTTAAAGTTCCATTAGAAATCCAATACAGATTTGAAGCATTTGTGCCTCTTTATCTTATTTGACTATGTAACTGCTAATGTACTGGAATACGTCTATGCCAATTTTTTACTTGTAATCATGTTTTTGCATATCCTGTGACTGTTTAAATCATGAATCTTGGTTAATGAAAAAGAAATGTAAAGTTGATTTCTTGATTTGCAGGTTTGACAAGGAGCTGAACAAAGAAGTTGCTATTAAAGTCATTGATTTAGAGGAATCGTAAGTGGATACCTTTGTTATATTTTCCTCAATTTCTTCCTCCTTCAAGTTTCAAGTTGCTGGTACTTGCTATGAGCAACAAGATCTTTTATATGATTTTTATTTGTTATGCATAACTTATCGGTTGCTCATTTGTTCCTCATCTTCCCCTCTTACTCTTGGTTTCTATGTATATTTGTGGGGATTTCTGGTGAATAAACCACTTTTGCTTGATAAATAAATTAATTGCACCAATAGTTTGTGCATTATCTGCAGAGCAAAATTTTCTTTTCTTTATCAATTTCATCCTTCAAAATGCTTAGTCATCCAATTGCATGTGCCTTCTTTTACAATCAAGTAGATGGGGTAAATAACTATTTCTTCCATTCACTTGGTGCTTATTTTGCTTTGTTATTTATCTGTTCCTTATGCTTGCATTTGTTTTGCTATCTACAGTGAGGATGAAATTGAGGATATCCAGAAGGTATTATCCCACTTTCTTGTGTGCTAGTATCCTAAGTCTTTAATGAGTTAATTACTGGGGTTTTCATATGTTTCATTTGATTCCCAGGAAATTTCTGTTTTGTCACAATGCCGTTGTCCGTACATCACAGAGTACTATGGTTCCTATCTTCACCAAACTAAACTATGGATAATAATGGAATACATGGCTGGTGGTTCAGTTGCTGACCTAGTAGGTTACTTCAGTTACTTGTTTTAAGGTTGCTAAACATTGAATGCATTCTGCCATCTTTTCTGTACTAGTGCTTTTAGCTCCAATTTCAAGGCATTTTCTTTGTAGGCCTTTGCGGTTGCTTCTCTCCCCCCCCCCCCCTCTAGTGTCAGCACACAACCTCTGGTTGCACACAACTTCAGTTACTTGTTTTCTTTGTCTTGCTTAAACTATTTTTTTTATCTGATCTAATGGACTATATTTTCTGAACAATATTTAGTTTTGGTGAAAAAGTAATGATGATTCTTTATGTAACAGCTCCAGTCAGGCCCCCCGCTAGATGAAATGTCAATTGCCTGTATTTCACGAGATTTGCTGCATGCAATTGAATATTTACATAATGAAGGAAAGATTCACAGAGACATCAAAGGTTGTTTTCTTCACTCTTTTGATCCACTTATATGTTTTAAAAATGGTTGTCACATAAAAGAAAATCTTTAAAACATTTGGTTTAGACTTGTAAAGGTCTTGACTTTTGTTTTTAGCCTTCAGTTAGCTTCTTTATATATTTGGTTTGAGTGAGTTTACTTGTTCATCACTTAGAACATTTGTGCTATCGCTTTTGGCAGCGGCAAACATTTTATTGACTGAGAATGGTGATGTTAAGGTACTTTTCTTTCTCTCTAGTTGACTTACATTTAGCATGAATTGTTAGCATATAGTGACTATGAGTATATGCATAAAATGGTGGATGTCTATCCATTTTTCTGTTGGAAGTTAAAATTATGCCCTTGTAACAGGTTGCAGATTTTGGTGTTTCAGCACAACTAACAAGGACGATATCTCGGAGGAAGGTACTGTATTTTGGTTTGTTAAGATACATCGTTTTTGCAATAAGCATAAATCCTCTTTCCAGGCTTTGACTGCTGCATTTATTAATTTTTACTTTTTTCTATTCCTTCAGTGACACTGATTTCTGGCTGCTTATTTTCTCTCTAGAAAATAAGTTAATTTTTGGTTCATGTTTGTTTATTTTATAGAAGAGCAATGTTAACTAGTCTTTGATAACAGATGCTTCTCTTCTCCTCACTATATGTTCTTTCACATCTAAAATTGTCCACATTCCATTTAACCAACAGTTATTATCTTTTCTAATGCATGAATGGTGTGATTGTCATGTGATCGTCTGTTAACTAATTTGGTCAACAATATTAAGACTTTTGTAGGAACACCATTCTGGATGGCACCAGAAGTGATTCAGAATTCTGAAGGATACAATGAGAAGGTACTTCTGAAAGCTTTGCTTTGGAGTTCTTTTCCAAGTTTTCTCGCATGTTTTGCTTCTTTTACCTGCTATCCATCTGCAGATTCTCTTCCTCATAGACACTTATGCCCAGCCTGCAATAACTGGCTGCTAGCCCTTGTTGAATAATGATCATTCCATCACTGAGACTTTTGCTGATGCAGGCTGATATCTGGTCTTTGGGTATAACTGTAATTGAAATGGCCAAAGGTGAACCTCCACTGGCAGACCTTCATCCTATGAGAGTGCTTTTTATAATACCTCGAGAAAGTCCGCCTCAGGTAATGTCAATCGATTTTTGCTATATTGATGAAGTTTAAGTCAATGATTTATTCTCATGTTTCTCATTCTTGATGGAATTGTTGTGTTTCTCAGTTTAACTATAATAAAAATTTATATCCTGCAGTTGGATGAGCATTTTTCACGCCCTATGAAGGAATTTGTTTCCTTATGTTTAAAGAAAGTAGCTGCTGAGGTATGTAATTATGCTTTTCAATGTCTATTTGTTTAGGGTACAATGTTAATGATGATGTATTAACTTCAACAACTATTCTGATGCGTATAAGCTGTGTGAGCCTGGCTTTATTTTTTTCTGAATGTTGTAAACTGCCTTGAGCTTTTCCTTAATCTGTTTAATTTCAGAGACCCAGTGCCAAGGAACTTCTCAAGCATCGTTTTATCAGGAATGCTAGGAAGAGTCAGAGGCTTCAGGAAAGAATTAGGTGCCACCTCGTGCTTAGTGTTTTGTAATCTACATACTGGAACTCGTATCCAACATGGTTCTAATGTGTCAAAGCACCCACGAAACTAATTATATGGTGTTAGTTATGTTTCTTAAATGCCATGACAAGAAATGTTAAGTTCAAGTGCATTCTTCCATTAGCTATTGTAGCTAAGATGCTTGTGTTTTGTGTTCTTGATAGAGAGCGCCCAAAGTACCAATTAAAGGAAGATGCAGAAACCCCAAAAAATGGCACCAGAGCTGTTGGAGAGTTCACTGACACTGTGAAGGTGAATAGAGATGTAAGAGGTGAAGACACTGTTCGAGTTAGGTGGGTTAATCGTGTTAATCAGCATTACTTTCTTGACTTTTATGAGATTCATGCTGACTTGATCTGATCAGCAGTAATCAGGGAAAAACATTTAAAAATGCTGGATGGGACTTCAGCATTGGTGGACCAAATAGTTCAGGTACTGTCCGAAGTGCTGTACGACCTCCACAGGTTAGAGAAAGGAAAGTAGAAGTTTCTAATAATCAAGCTATACCAAGAACCCTAGACAGGGGTAATGTGCTTGATGGATTCTCGGAAATTTCCTCTGGGAAGGACACTAGAGATTCATACTCCGATAATAATCAGGATAATAACTATGATGTAAGATTCTCTCTTCTCTCTCAAACAAAACTTGAAGTAGTGGCAAAATTATTCTCTGCATTGTGGCATCAAAAACTAATCCTTGTCCTACACCTTTAATGAAAAGCTCTGTTGCATGGGACAATCTGTGGGCTTCAAAGATTTTTTTCCCCTGAAATTAACAGAGTGAAATTAAACATATGACTAAATTCACATGCAATTAGGAATATGATTATGCTTTTTTGATAACTCTTTTCTTGTATGTTGGTGATTGGGGCTAGATATTAGATTCACTTGTCTGGATTTACCAATCATTTCTGTTAAGCTAGAGCCAATTCCATATAATCTGTGTTTGTATGTCTCTTACACTTAACGATGTGTTCCTTTTATGCTCTAATCTCGCCACACTGTTATTGTTGCTTTTTCCCAGGATGAAATGCCTGTCAGTGGATCAGGAACTGTTGTCGTAAGATCTCCTAGAGGATCTCAATCGCCTTTATTGTTTCAAGACTCAAAATCTCTTGTAAGCTTCCTTCACAGTGTCTCAGCAAAAACTTCAAGTAAATAAAGTCTTTGTTCCCATGTGTCTCAACCATTGATTTTATTAGATTTCTATGTTCTGTGTAGTCTAGCAGCGCATATGCTTCTAATGAAGATGCTTCTACCTTTGGAACTGTTGTTTTGCGTGGCGAACTTGATGGATCTTATTCTCCTCGAACTCCAAGATCCAGACTAGGAAGTCAAGAGAGAACTTCGAGTGCATCAGTCGAAGATAGTGCATCAAATCTTGCAGAGGTTGCTTTTTTTTTCATGATCAGTTTTATCATTTTGTAAACCATTTTAGGTATTTCTCTTTTGGTTGTGAATTTGAATCAAATGGGCTATATAGTGTATGTTTAACT
The DNA here is from genome assembly GCA_035048815.1 of Abelmoschus esculentus. Classification (NCBI taxonomy): domain Eukaryota; kingdom Viridiplantae; phylum Streptophyta; class Magnoliopsida; order Malvales; family Malvaceae; genus Abelmoschus; species Abelmoschus esculentus. The sequence goes on along the minus strand of JAUCBN010000039.1, from coordinate 1,291,908 downwards.
AATTATATTGGATGAGTTCGCCATGGAACTTGAATCATTATTAACTTACAGATCCATTGTCCGATCATGGTTTCTATTGAAAATCTCTTCTTTTAATGTCAATTCAGGCAAAAGCTGCAATTCAGGCGGGGTTGAGGAAAGGAAATGCAAGGGATAGGTCTGGACTGAGCAAGATCAATGCTGGGCAGGAAAATAGAAGTCGAATGAACAGCAGTTCTGATTCTTCCAAGTAAGCCTGAAAAAGAGCAAACTTTCGATGTCTTTGATGCTCTGAGAATTTGCATATTTTCGGTTATTTGTTTTGGTTGTGTTACTATCTCCGAGTATTATTATTTTCCCCAGAAGCTCCCGTGACTATTTGGATGCACAAAGATTATTTCCAAGGTTACGTCAACCAAGTGACGATGAAGAAAATGTCAAGATAATATCGTCATCTGTGCCACTATCCATGTTGCTCATCCCTTCCATAAAAGAGGTGCGCATTGCTTGATGTTTTAGTTTAGATTTCCCTGCCTGTTCGTGTGACAGAAGTAACTTTGAAATATTCTTCATATTTAAGTAGGTTGAAATTATTTACTGTGATATTTTACTTGCATTTCCTTATTTGCCGTATCAGCTTCCGATATTTATGAAATCCTTATTGGGCTTGTTCACATCTCAATAGTTTGTCAATGCATGAAAATGTAGGTTCTTGGTGATGATTCAGAAGGGTCAGTTGTACGTGCCGTTACGAATTCTCTCATAAATATGGAGGGTGCAAAGCCAGGATCTTGTGAAGCTCTTGTTCGCGGGTTGCTCGAGCGATTGGCAAGGTTAACAAATTTTGTATCTCACATTATCATCCCTTTTGTACGTAATTGGTTTTGGTCTTAAATTGAAACCTCAAGGCAAAATTTTACAGCTCAAAGGAATCTTCAATGAGAGACATGCAAGAGTTAGCGGCTCGCTTGTTCGATAAGGGCAAGACGACTCCTGAAGATGCCACGGAAGCCGACAGTAGAAGAAAACAGCAGCATAAAGAACTTACTTCCAATTCCAACTTGAGCCCCCTCGCAAGATTTCTACTCTCCAGGTTTGTTAAACTACTGCTCCTTTAACACATAATCTTTGTTTCAGAACAATCTGACATTTCAATGGCGGCAAACTGTTCTGAAAACTTCCCATAATGCAGGTGGCAAAGCCAAACATCGCGTGATCCCTAGTCCAAAGCCAAACATCGTGCGATCCCTCGCGATGTTGTCTCTTGTTTTTTGTAGTGTGTTCACAGTTCTGCATTTCTTATGATTCTGATGTACATAACATTGTAAGAAATTGTGTATTTTCTTCATCCATTAGGATACATTTTGGTTATGGAGACACAGCATTGATGTATAATTTAAATTTTTGCTGTTAATCACATAAGAAGATGAGGCCATTAGTTAAGATATTTTTGGTGCAACTTATGTTTCTATTCTGGTCTTTGCGATCCTCCGCCGCCGGAGACGAAGTGCCGAACAATAACTTCTAAAACTCTATAAGCGACGGTCCCACTTTCCATATCGGGCACCGACGTGCCGGCTTAATTGTAAACATGTCACGCCAATCTCACACCTTTTTTTATTCACTCATTCTCCCGTTAGCCGCCCTCAAAAGACAACAATGGAGAACTTCACGTGTTGAGTGAGGACTGAATCAAGGTTTGGTTTTCAATTATTTAGCGGTTATCAGATTACAAAAAGTTTTGTTCGCTTGTTCAAGACGACACGAAGACTGGGTCCCACTTTTAAAGCGGCCGCCGCGGAATGGCCACCAATTTCAAGACGGTTTGACGAGTGGACGATTAAACACACAACAGGTTTGATCGGTGGATGTCCTTGGGCGCAGCCGGAGCCGATTTTAAAGGGTAATTAAAAGAAAATGAATTTTATATTTATAAAAAAAAAAAAATATATTATTTTTTTTAACAAGTATAATATAATTAAAAAAGAGAATGAAAACTAAATTTATATGTAAATAAAACGGTATAATATAGATATTATATATTTTTAAGCCGAAAGAGAAAGCCAAAAATACATCACTAGGAATTATCTTCTTTTACATACGTTACGTGTCAGCTTTTATCATTAGAAAAAAAGTAAAGTCAAAACGCAGAAAGTCGAAATTAAAAACGACATCCGGCAAAAAAAATAGCAGGTAAAAATCAGAAGATTTCAGCCGGCAGCTGGTTCAGATCAAGCTCAAACAATCTCGGCCGCACCCCTTGTTCAAAATCAACAACCGACGACGACGAATCTGAATCGCTCTGGACCCTGCCGGCATCGGAGGTAACTTTACCGGACGAAGCAAACGCATTAAAGAAAAAAGGCGGACGATTCGCCGTTACGGTGACCGAAAGAGGCCCGCTGAAGAGTGCAAGGTCCAACGCCGGTGGAGAAGAGGACTCCACACTGCTGCTTTGGCTGGGACTTTCAGTGGGATCGTTGATGTTACCGTAGATGAAATTTGTTTTGGCCTTAGCGCCACGGAAATCTCGCGCCGCTGCATCGTAAGCACGCGCCGCTTCCTCTGCAGTGTCGAATGTACCGAGCCAGACTCGGGCCTTTTTTCTTGGGTCACGGATCTCAGCAGCGTAACGTCCCCATGGACGCTTTCTCACCCCGCGGTAACGGATCTCATTGATATTCGTATCAGGATTCGGGTTATCCGATTTCAATTTCGGAGCCATACTTGATTCCCCTGAGGTGTTATGATAACGCAGTAAGAAGAATTTGGTTGCAGGCAAATGGAACAGAAAGAAGGGATTATATAGTGGAAAGTAAGCTTCAAACGCACCGTTTCGGCACTTTTGTGTACAGTCAAAGCAGGATCTGTGGGAGTTAATTCTTTGTTGCATGAACCATTTCAGTTCAATCTCGGCTTCCAATTATTTTACGCCATCCGTCTCAATTATATAAAAATTTGTTAAATCTAATAAAACTCTTCCTGAAAAGAATCAATCAAAGCGTCGTAAAATGTTCGAAACCACACGTTACTCGTGTGAACACAATTCATTGTTTGTTACTGTAGAGTTTCTCGCACAGGATTCTACTCCCTTTAGCAGGCCATAGTCTTTGAGTTGACTGTGGTGTCATGTAATAATACTTTTACATAAAATTTAAGACTCTTTTATATTAAATCATATATTTATTACTTTACATTTTCTTTATTCCGTATTGGATAGACGGTCTATCTAACTACTACATAAAAGAACGTAATTATTTAATATTATTATAAAACAAATCGGGTTTAAATTGTAGCCGCCCTGCCTGCCGCAACAGCGAAAAACAAGTGAGCCAAGCCAACTGCAATAACACCAAAGTATCCACGTGTCAAGTAAACCGCGAAGAGTCAATTAAGGGCGGTGTTAGATAACGGCGGTTCGGTCGTTGCTTTGTTGGGTTAGTGTCCGGATTAACGGAAAAGCTACTCAACGGTGACGGTGAATATTTATTTATTTATTTATTTAATTTGTTTCATGTTTGTGGTCGGTTTGTGAGTAGGGGAGATGTTTCGGTCTCACTCACCTCATGCCGCGTGGGACGATGCTGTACTTGTTTTCTCAACCGGCATAATCACAAAAATAACACATTTCTAAAACTTTATTGTTTAATAAATTTATATATTTTCTACAAGAGCCATTTTAGAAAATAAAGTTTGAAAAGCTATATTTTGGTGAATATGCCTCTTTGAACATCGCTAGACAAGATGGTGTTGCCTTTCGTCGGATCTAACGGTTTCAAGTAAGTTGGCACTATGGGTGTGATATTGACACGTGGTTTTAGCTTGGACGATGGCACAAACAATAGGTTAATTGCAAAAATAAATAATCAAATTATATAATTTTTTACATTTAAAGTTATATTATTTATTAAAATAAATGTCAAAAATATTTTTAATTTATTTTAAAATTTTATTTTCAATTATTTTAAAGTCAACTTAAATACTTACTTTAACATCTATTTAAATCAAAAGTAAAAATTTAAATATTTATTTTAATAAAAATAAATATATTAAAAAAACATCATTTAAATTCTTATTTCAAAATTGATCACACGAACAGTTATACCAAAACATAGTTTAATTTTTAAACTAAGACGTACGTTTATGTAAATAAAATTTTTATAAATAATTGTTCATGAAATAATTATCTTATTTATGATAGCTACGACAAAAAGTTAGCCTATAACGTTCAAAAATGTAAAAATAATAAAAAAACATATTAATTACGGAAGAAAAATACTCTGTCTAGGAGAGATTATTAGGTTAATCTTGTTTACCACGTCATCCATGATCCAAATAATAACGATCGTTCATTTTTAAATATCTAATAATTACTTACCCACAAATCACATATAAGAAAGAGGTGATGATTCAGTTTGAACATCATTAATCTCTATGTTAACACGAATTTGCTTTTTTTTCCCTAATCCCTAAACCGCTGCAACTACAAGAAACTGAGCTTGAAAAAGCAAACAAAATTACACATATTATCTCCAAAGAATTTTCTGCAGAAATTTTGAAACACAGGCGTGATTTGCTGTTCTCATGCAAAAAACTAAGAAGTGGCCATGGATTGGAAATTGCCTAAAATGTTGGGTTTTGATGCCAATGCCAATCATATCATCAGGCACGTGCTCAATTCTAACCTTAATATAACCAAAAGACGCGGCTCAGTTCAACAATCATAACCAAAGATTTTCTACCACGCATTTGCTTTTCCACCTCTCCAAACACACAAGACAATCAAGCTGAACTTACATTTTTTGTCACTTCTGTCTATCAGTACATGAAGCTTCAGAATAATAATGTTTCTTGATCTTCTTCAAGGGCCTATAGATAATATTTAATATAAGAAAAAACAATCTTTTAATTATAAAGACTTTTTGCTGTTTGAGGAAACTTAAAAGAGTCATTTTCCTGGAAACCCTAAACCAGAACTGAATCTTTTCCGGGAAAAGAAAATTAGATATAGTCGGGGGAAAATAAAAATACAAGGGAAAATCGACTGTTGTGATCTCAGCATATTCGAAACATACTGATCAGAAATGGACAAATCACAATCATGTAAGCAGCAAAAACACAGATTAATTAATGGTAATAAAGCATGCATTATCCTACAGACATGAAATGGAAATCTTGGCTGACGTTAATCAATAATTACCAGTCCCTTTCTAAGCTTACTGATAAGTGATAATGACAGACAACATACTTGGATAGTTTGAAGAAAACACATTCATGGGATAAAATTCCTAAGTCCACATGCAATCAAACTCTGATGAACCAATGGATATCTTATCACCAGAAGCATTGTTACCCGCCTCGGATACAGCGCCGAAGGTCAATGAGGGACCGCCGTGAAGTGGCGGTACAGCAGACAATGTTGGTGGCTGAGAGAAACAGACTGGGAACTGCAAATTCTCCTGCAGTGACCTCAGGCAAGGAAATACTGAAACACCGGCATTACGTGAGTACCTCGACATTGAATCATAACCGTTGTTGATCATTTGTGGCGGAGGTGGCAATGCAAGGTCGAAACCGGAGTGAAAGAAAGGGGTGTTACTGGAAGTGGCTGCAGCGGTGGAGGAGGCAGCAGCAACGGTGGAGAAACAGGTCACGTGCTCAGTTTGGATATGGCTATCATAAGAGCAGCTGTCATGGTCTGTGAGGGAAATAACGGTGGTGTTGGCTGCAGAACCAGTGGAGGTGGGATCAAGAAGAGGCGGAAGGGAGATGGAGGACGGAGAGTTTGGTTCTTGGTAAAAAGCAACGGAGGGGTTCAAGCGGCTCCTCCTCGCTCCCCCGCCATTGCTGCTGCTGGAACCATTACCGGCAACACTCTTCTGAAAAATCCTGGAAATAACCCATTCATCCTGCAACAACAATCTTTGCTTTTAAGCTATAGTAAAACAATAATCCAAAATCAAACAAATAGATTACATTCTATACGTGCGTTACAAGAAAGAAATTTTGCTGCAATCAGCAACAATGCTTCAAAAACATGATTTTTCACAAGCGAAACGAGCATATGAATTTGTACGACTGCAAAAGACATGAAATAATATAATTTTCATAAAGTAAAAATAATTGAACTTAAACCTCAATGAAGACAAAGGCTTTAACATTTGTCTGAAGTGCAGATGCTATGATGATCTCCCAACATACCTTTTTCAGTTCTTTAATAAAAAGAAAAGAAAAAAACACCATACGGTAACATTAACAAATTGCATTTGCAAAATACTGGATGATCATCAGCAAGTTTAAACCTCACTGTCAGAAAACCAAACTGTTTATCAGACAAGAAAGCAGCAATGAAATAAAAGACAGACCTTTGAGCTTATAGAGAGATAATGGTAAGCAAATTTGCCTTCAAGTCTGTATTCATGCATAACCCAGTTACTCTTTTCACCTCTAGGAGCTCTTCCTCTGTAGAAAACCAGCGTCTTTTTCATTCCAACAAGTGCACACGTCTTCGAGCTATAAATCTCCCTATCTTTACCAGTGGCCTTCCAATAACCAGCTTCGGTTGCTCGGTTAGTCCTCAACCCGGTCGGATACTTCCTATCTCGTAAACTGAAGAAATACCACTCTTTCTCTCCCATCTTCGCCTTCTCTGCAATACCCCATAAACAATAAAAAAAACATATAACCAGATGATTACGTTACGAATACTCAAGTAAAAAGGACTAAAGGAGGATAAAGATTACAAACCGGGAAGCTCCCAGGGCTCACACTTGTTAAGGTCAACATCAGCTATAGCTCGACCGGTAAAGCTACTATCAATAACTTTCTTCAATAAATAGTAAGTAATGAGCTCTTCATCAGTCGGATGGAAACGAAAACCAGGAGGCAAGTGAGTATCCATATTCATACCCAGAACGTCAAAAAGGCTTGAAAACCCTAAAACTTCAATAACCAAAGCTGAACACCATGAAATGAGAGAGAAATAAAGCGGATGGAATGAGCGGAGGGGATAGAGTTTGTTGATATAATGGTGGGAAAGGGATTTGATGAATCCAACGACAGAGAAAAAAAGGGATACTGTTGAGAAGATTAAGTGGATTATCTGTAGCTGGGAACATCTGTGTTGCTTTTCTCTGCACTGTTCTGTTTGGCAATCTTTCTCTTTTCTGGCTGGAGAGAGAGAGAAGGTGATGTATGGGGGATTATAGTCTGCGTGCGTGCGTTAGAAAATGTGCAGGTATTCCCCTGTCATGTCAGTGTAAGAAAAGGTGAAAGGAGAAAGTAAATGTTCTTTTGATTTTTCTTTTTTAAGAGACAAGAAAAGAAAAAAAATTATTTATTTATTTATTTTGTGTTTTAGTATGTAATAATATGTGAAAATGTAATGAATCGAAAAAGCTGTTTCATATCTCTTGCTGCCAGAAGGGTACATATAATAAAATTATGAACCTATATATATATATATATATATACATTGTAATAATACTATTTTTAACATAATCTGATAATTTTAGTAATAAATAAAATAAATATATAAATATAACAAAAATGCAAATTCATTATAAATTATACAAACAAACAACTCTATAAGAAATTAAACTTTACGTAATAAATAATTAATATAAAAATCATCGTATAAATATCAAAAGTCCAAAAACTATAAAAATATATCATAACAATGACAGATTAATTATAATAAAAAAATAAATTCAAGCTTAAGAAATAACTGTAAATTTTAAAAATATATATCAAAATTAATTTTAATGTGAATTTCTTATATATTATTGATCATTTTAATTTTTTTTTTATAAATCTTATTTGACAAGTGTTTAATTATTTAACTAAATAAAATAATATATAAGTATCTAATTAAATTTAATAATTTCTTAATATTTTGTATTCTTTAGTGCTTCCCCTTCCTATACCCCTGAATGGATTTCCAGTCAGTGTGAGTCTGTAGCTTATGAATTTTCTTTCATGTGTTTTGACTTTTGATTGATTCATTTCACTGTTCATTCCATCAGATTGGAAATCTCTTACAAGTAGTAATAGTTATAGGATAAACAAGAAAATATTAAAAATAAAAATTCAGGAAAATGTGCCAGAGAAAATCATATTTGCTATATCCACACTAAAAAGCAGCATGATAAAAATAAATAAAAAAATACAATTTTCATCGCCTAATTATCGTTTTATTTTTATTTTAATCATATTTTTTATTTTTTAAATTATTAATTAAATTTTTGCATTATACTCTTTTTTAATATTTTGAAATATTTTTTATTTTTTTATTATTTTAATATTATTTAATATAAAAGTAATTTAATATAATATTTTACTGTTTATTAAATTTAAATATTAAAGAAACATATGCATCGATACTTTTAAAACTATGAATAATTTAATCTTAAATTTTATCAATAAATACATTTTTATTCAGTAAATTTGAATTTCGTGTTTTTTATATCGGAGAATATCTCAAACCCCGCAAATATTGTGTGAGACTTTTAGGTTTCTTTTTTTTTTCAGAGTATTTATTTAATAAAAATGAAGATTAAATTTGGATTTAATGAGTTAAATTTGATAAAAAAAATTAATAAAATATTAGATTAAATGATCATTATTTACAACTGTTATTATGGCATCTAACGTTGTTGAATGATAGCCTACGAATAATTCAATTTCATTTTATATTTAAAATTGTTTTTATAACAAATAATAAATATAAAAAATATTCAAAAATACCAAAACATTGAAAATCTGAATGTTGCATTAATAAATTGAAAAGTTTGTGATTAAACTAAGACTGAGGAACTAATTAAGTTGATTACTTGAGTAGTGTACTAAAAAATTCTGAAAGTAGACACTCCTAAAATAAACTAGAAACATGGAATAAATAGAAATGTTGAGAGTAGTTGTCCAAGTAGACTGGTTGAAATTGCAGCTGAGAGACATGTCATCTGAGGACAGGCTCCTTGCTTCTGTCCATTGCCTTGATGATTTGATTTTCATGTTTTTACTTCAAAACGAATGTTACCTGGTAAGAACCGGAGTATCATACGTAAACTTTGTTATGTAATCAGATTTATTTAATCTTAATATGTCTGTATGTATACTTTCTTTTTGTTTAAAACTTGTGTAGGTTAGGAATTTCAACGCATGGAATGATTGTCCATGCATGCATCCATTCAACCCATCCCATCCATCCATCACCCATCAAAACCCGAAGAAACAGCTTCTGAATTGCTACGAGATTTTGACGCGTCGTGCTCGGATTTTGAGAAACAGGCTTTACATCAAATCATATCTACCAATCTGAAATTTCCTGGATGAAGTATTATGCTTTTCTCTGTAGTCAATATATTATGAAGATATTTATTATTTCCTTCGATTTTAGTTGTCAACCAAACCAATGGGTTTCTTAAAACAGCTAAGACTTTATCCCCATGCCCCCATGATCTTCTCCCATGTTGTGTGGCATACTGGCATTGGCATTCTGGTCTGTGTATTCTTCTTCGAAATGCCAAACCAACCAATCCATGCAAAATCTCACTTTATTTCGTTTCTGCACATTCCCAATACACTCCGTTTGGGTGAAAAGAGGGAAATGAATGGCATTGGAATCTGATACTGGTCTTATAGCTGTTGACATGGATTCGATCAGATCAGCCAGACATCAGGATTCTTGTAATATAACAGAAACAGTCTACAATGGTATTTTGGTGGATAAATAAAGATGATTTATGAAAAAAATTAAAAAACGAGTAAACAGAATTATTGTCACACGTTATATTTCCTGTTAAAAAAATTAAATTAGTTTTCTTTTTTTACAAAAATTCATTTAAAGTCAAACAATAAAACAAAACAAAAAACAAAGCTCAATAATCGACAAACTGGAAAGGTGGTTGTGCATGACGAGAAGGTGAAGTAAGCCGCGCCGCCCTCCACCTCTGGCGCCTTGTAGTGCGAGTCAGACCTCCACCCTCTGCCCACCGCTACTCTCTTACGCTAAAATGCGCCTCACACAGAGGGTTTGCACTTTGCACAGTAACAATAATGGACCTGTACACCTTTGATCCTTCGACACGTCGACATCTAAGGTACAATCATATATCGTGGCAAGATCTTAGGTGATGTAGTTTAACAATCTGGAATTTGCTTACTTGCCATCATCCCTAGGAAACTTAAGGTGTTTGCAAACTATGGATCAGTTAAGGAGAGGTGCAGATGCAGAAACTTGAATAATTAAAAAAATTAGCCGTTTTTACTGGATCAAACACTCTACCATACCAATAGATATGATTGTTCCTTCTAACTCTTCTCGGTTCATCCCGATTGACTTGAAAATTTGGAGGAGAGGAAGGTGGAAGAAGAAGCCATATCCTCAAATATGCTTTGACAAGTGACAATTTCTGGTAGTGAATCAACTTGGTTTCAAGACACCGTGAAACTGCCATCTTCCATTGTCTCAGTCTCTCAATCAAGACTTTGTCCAATTAGTACACCAATTCACGTCGGACATGGATATACAGTTCGGTCCGGAGGGTTTTTTTTCGTCACCACATCCTAATATCGTTTTATAACTCGAACTAGTCTCTTCCTCAAAATATTTTTATTATTTCCTCGATTTTCTTGTATTTCAAAATGATATCATGTTAAAATTAAATTTGAAAACCAAATTGAGTTAGAGACATAAATTAGGGCAAACTTTTCCATATACCAAGTTTGTAGGGAAATGGAAGTTGACCAGATTAGCAGGCTAGCCTTCTCATTTATGGATGGAAGTAGATGGGAAGGAATCAACTCAAAACTTTGAATATATCAACATAAAAGTATGATACTCCAAATTCTAAATTATTTTCGATACGATTATGATAGTATTTGTTCATATTTTTTTTTTTAATTTTTTGACACGATAAGTATATTATTAAACTCGAATCATTTAAGATAAATATCATATTTTAAAGACACAAGACGTAATTAAACCTAGAAATTGTCTTTTGATGCTTCAAGGAATGGAGAGGTCCTTGAGCTACCATTACAAATCACGTGCATGAACAGTCTTCAACAACCAAATATTAATCCAAATGTAGATGTGGGGAACCCTGTCGCCCTCCAAAACAACACATTTTTTCAATTTGATTTAACCCCAAACAATGGGGATTTGGTCTTCGCTTGTATTCCCCCATATAACTCTATTAAGTTCGTAAATTTATATATTATGTTTTATAAATTATAATTTTTTTTGGATAAACTTTATCTAGTTAAAATATTTTAATTTAAGGAGACCCACTGCCACAATGGTATGGTCCCATAGAAAAAAAGAGTTGAGCTTTAGGGATACAAAAGTTTTTCAGTGTCTGATTGAAAGGAGATACCACTTTGTTGAAATTAATGTCTCCAAATTCATGCATTTAGTCTTATGATATCTCTGTATATGTGATCCTCATCCACAAATAAAAGGTGACAAAAATTGTTGGAAAACATATTTTGGAACATTATTTATGGGGTACGAAAACAAAGCTTTATGAACATGTTATGTCGGATGTTATTGAGCTCGTAATATTTTTGTAAGGCTCTATGGAACCTGGAGTTAAAATTGCTGAGGTTTTATGGTTTTTTTTGTTTAATAAGTGTGTTTATTTGAAAAGAGATGTTTGGATTATTTGAATGATGACTCTTCTCGAAAGCGATATGGTTAGGGTATAATCTAGAAAAATTCAAATTATAAGAAATTTAAGGTTAATTTAAAACTTATCGATCAAATCAATATGAGCTGGTTTGATGAGATGAGATGGTAAATTTTTTGAATAAGATTAAATGTTTGAATCTAACGTTGTGAATGGAGAAAAGTAGAAAACTAAGTTAGAATAACTGTCCTCAAATTTTTTTAAAATTCGATCCGAATTAATCAATTAATAAATGAGACACGAGTGATTAAAACCAATTTTTTATCAACCAAATGTGAGATAATGATGCAAGAAAATTTAATTTAATCTTTATTAGTATTAGATTTTAGATTCGATTCTAAACAACCATTTCCCCTCGTAAAAATAATTATCTACTCCATCAAAATCTCTCAAATATTTGATTTAAAATTTAAATATGAGTAATAAGATTTTTTTCATCTCTCCCGCACATACTAAAATGTTTAATAAAATAAATAAATATTTTAGCATATCATCATCTAATTAAAAATATTAAATTATTAAAAATATATATCAATTATCATTTGAGATTATTGTTATTTATTTAATTTAGATTAACGATTGAATGACTGTTTTATTACAAAATAAAACATCAATGATAAAAAAAACTTACTCAATATTCGACAACTATTTATTTAGTTTACTCATCATAGAACCGTATTATTTTTTTTTATAAAACTTAATAAGTATTAATCAGTCAATAAATACAATAGTTATTATTAATAAGAAAAAGAAAGGACGCATCTCACGGCTTTCGTACTTCAGGTCCTCAAATACATTTTCTATTATTTTATGTGTCGCAAAGTTTGCCGGCGGCGTTAGAATCCGACAGTCAAACTCTCTCTGTTCCGGTTGACAGTCAAATATTAACCACTACGAAAGCTCAGCTTCTGTTGTTTCTTTCAAACTTTGATCTTATTATTAATTATATATCTGGAAAACGAGGCCAGTGGATTTGTATGACTTTTACTTTGCTGTATCCATTTGCTGCTTTGAGAAAGTAAAAGGATTAGGTCCATAATTATTCTATGATATATAACTCTATCACTGTTAGTGAACTAGTTCATGACATTTATTTATATATTTGCATCTTAATATACAATTTAAAAATTAGAATTATTTTTTTTCTTGCACCTCATTCATTATATATACAACGTCGATACATCAAATATTTATTTTAAAAAAAATATTTTTTTAAAACAAAATCACTAATTTTGATTTCATGAAATCGTACCAAATTATAATACCATAAGATAACATATTATATTTATTTATTTATTTAATTTTATATCTTTGCATGAGTCGGACCAATCCATGTGAAGACCATCCCCATACATGACTTGAATGCTATGTAAGCCGCCTACCTAGCTACCCTCTCCTCTTCTACTTCTTCTTCATACATTTTGGTAGGACCCTTTCTTCAAGGGCATAATCAAAACTTTATATATATACATTGGGAAATTCCCAAACCAAATTCACTTTCTTTTTTCTGAAAAACATGGATTTCCAAACCCAAAAACTATGCTCCCAAAAATACAACAAAAAGAGGCTAAATCAAGAGCAAGTAAGGTTGCTAGAGGGGAGTTTCAGTGCCAACAAGAAGCTTGAGCCTGAGCTCAAGCTTCAACTCGCGAACCAGCTTGGCGTTCCGCCGAGACAGGTTGCGATTTGGTACCAAAACAAGAGAGCCCGATGGAAGACACAGAGCTTGGAACTTGACTACAACACTCTACAAGTGAAACTAGAGAATGCATTGTCTGAAAAAAGAAGGCTGGAGAAAGAAGTCAAGTATCTCCAAGAAGAGCTAAGGAAAGCTCGAGAGATGATGTGTGCTATGAACAATCAAAGAGATTATCATCATCAATATCAGCAGCAGCAACAACAGAACCATCAGGCTGTAAACTTTGTTTCTTGCAATTCAACAGGGTCTAGTGAAGAAGGGGGAAGCTCGAGCTTCCAGGAAGATGGTGAAGTGCTGAAAATTGATGAACTCTATGCTTGTTTGATGGGTGCAGATAGGTCAACTTGGAGCTAAGCAGGATTTATGGGATTTTTTTTATATATCTTTGTATTAATGGTGCAATAACAAGTTTCTTGTTGCGTGTCTTAAATTTGTAAGAAAATAGTTGTGAATTTTTTAGGGCATCGGATGAAGTTAAATGGATTGATTTTTATATATTTTTAAACTGATAGATGAAAATAAATGAATGAATCTTTTATTTACCATCATCTAATAAGTCAAAAACTATATAAAAATAACAGAGTTGTACCTAGTATAAGTAGATGACTAAAACGGATGATTTAGATTAACAGTTTCGTCATGTAAAAATTATCATTTGGAAAAAAAAATAAGAAGTTAAATTTGAGTCATTCGTTTCAATGATCGAACAATAAAAAAACATGTAAAATTTAAAGAATTTTACATTGTGTAACTTGATCCTATCTTTCTTTATATTCAACTGTATCAACTAATATGTGATACAGTTTATCACTAAACTTTAAGATTTATATCGATTATAACACTGAATTAAAATTCATGACTATTTAATATTAAATTTTAATTATACTATTGATTCGTTGAAATTCTTCTACGTTACCGTACATTGATTTAGAATTCATCAATTTCATTAAATTTAATAGCTTAATGATCTTGAAACATATATTAAAATTTAATATTAAAATTTTAATTAATAGTATAAATGATCTTAAATTTATACTTTTGTAATATATGATGTCATATCATTTAAATTTTTTAGATGCTGATAAATTTGTCCTACATATTGCAAAGTGGTTGACCCCTTTTTTAACCTTTTATATATTGCTTTGTTTCCATCCAACTTTAATGCTGCATGCAAGTGGCATCTTGACAAAATCCATGGCACATTCATGCATCGTTCTTTGCTAATCAATCATTTTCTATCTAATTCTAAAACTGTACTGACAATTATTTCATACATACATGCACCCATCAAACAAGCATAGAGTTCATCGATACAAAGATATTATTCATTGTCTTCTGCACTCTGTCCATTGTATTAATGGTCAATGGACAGAGTTCATCAATACAAAGATATTTTTCAAAATTATTTTCTATTTTAATGATGTTTCTACAATAAAATAGAAAATGAATCCGACTTTAAACAATAAATTAAAAAAAACAATAAAATAAGTAAAGAATGATTCATAAGAATCCGACTCTGTACAGTAAAAATATTATTCACTGTTTTCTGCACTCTGTCCATTGCACTGTTTTTTCTATTCACTATTCATTGTTCATTGTTATTTTATTATTTTTTTAAATCAATGTTCATAATCGGATTCTATTGAATCTGACTTTTATTTCACTATAGAAACATCGCTGTAATGGAAAATAATTTTAAGAAAACAATATATTAAAAAATATTTTTTTTATCTATATTATGTCAATTGTCCCATACATGCATGCATGAACATGAATATATTAAAATTTTACATATTTACTTTTATTAGTTTGGTGTAGTTACATGATACAATATATATTTTTTACTTTTAAATATAATATTTTATCTATGTAGGATAGATATAATTATTAATTTTTAAATAAACCAAAATATATTATGTCACGAAAGTAATACAAAAAACATTTGTGTTAACACAAATATCGGAAAATTCAAGAGACTAATGATCTTTAAGGTTATATTTAAGAAATATATATAAGTTTAGGGTATTTTTAGGAAAATAAGTCAAAATGAACAATGTACACAAAAATAGGTTTTTAACGCCGTTTTTTGAGCAAATGTTACAATAAATTGATATATAATGACGTTTTAAAATAAAAAACAATATAGATACGTATTTAACAAACGCCACAAAAAATTTAAATATCTAAATCCTACACCAATTCCATTTATATCTTATTTGAATTTTATAAAAAAGTGAATTACAAGTATAAATCACAAGGAAAAAAATACATAGTCAAAAAGGAACAACTAATATCATTTAATTGAGGCTAATCAGGTTGTTAACATGAAAGCAATATCTTAATTTATATTTTTCATATAATATTGCTGAAATCAACTATTTTTTGTCAAACTAAAAGACTAATTTAAATTTTATTTATTCACATAACATTAAATTCAGCCCATAAGTTATTTCTCTCTCTCCAAAGTCCACAACAACTAAGCTGAATATTTCAAAAAAAAAATAAAAAAACTAATTTGGAAAAAGTCAATTTATGATGCTAATTATATGCCAATCTAATAATTACAAATTTGTTTTATGTTTTATTATAATTGTTTTTAAGTTCGATAAATGAATATGAATAAGATTTTTTGAAATAATAAATTCGAATAAGATATGTGCTCCTAGATTGATATAACGTAATGATTAGAATGTAAAAATTTCAAATGTTAGGGTCAAAAATAAACAAATACAAATAAAAGTGACGGATTCTGTAGATTAAAAATAAGGGTTAATATAACTCATGGTACCGAACTTTTGTATTGACGTGAATTTTGGTATCTAACTTTTTTTTTGCTGCAATTAGATATGTAACCTTTTAATGATGCAATTAGGTACCTAGTAATTTAATGGTGCTTTTAAGTACCCAACTTTTATTTTTTGGTGCATTTAGGTACCTAACCTTTTTTTAATTACATATTTACTTCCCTTGCTTTTACAGGCAAATAAAACGCAGCGTTTTGCTTTTGAGAATTATATCTTCTACTTCCCTCTCTTTTTTCCCTCTCCCTCCAAATCAGTACTCCAAAAACATCAGAGCCGGGAACCCGCTGTTCGCTCCGGCCAGACCATAACCCTAAATGGCGTCGACGTCAGCATCTCGATCCGACGGCGTTACTGGCAGAATCAGACGCGCAGCTGCCAATCTTTACACCGACAACCAAGCTCTTGTCGCTGTAAGTTCTTTTTTCTTTCCATTTAAGTTATTTCCCCCCTGTGTTACAAAGCAAATCTGATTTTTTTTTCTTTTTCTTTTCAGGATATAAGGAAAACTTTGAATTTGATGAAGGAAATCGCTGTAGACTTGGAGAAAGATAATCAATCTGACATGGTATTGTTATATTAATCTTATCCTGTTCTATAATATTTACTCTTTAAAGCACAGATTTATCTTTCCCCCCTTTTAATGTGATATAAATATGTAAAAGACTAATCAAGTTACTATTGTTAGTTTATCTCTGTTATTTTTGGTTTCTTGGTGCTTGAATACCCTAATTTGACGTGTTAAAAGAACTGGGTAATGTGGGACTCAAATGGGTTTAAATTTTTCTTCAATACCCGTAAACTTAAAATCGTTGTACTTGTTATGTAATAAGAAAGTATTGAATATTTGAAAAAAAAGTATTAAACTTTTGCTCAAGTGGAGCCTGAGTGATGCTATAGATGATTAAAATTATTATTTATAAGTATTATTTTCCCTCAAATTTCTCCTATAGATTGACTAATAAGGATGATGAATAAGTTGGTTCGGGACCAAGTGCTTCATTTGACTTTTAGCCATTGGATTAGTTTTATTGTTTTAATATCAGTTGTTACTACAGATTCTAGATTGCAGGTTGCCCTGTACTAGAAAGAGGATAAAGTAACATTGAAAAATAAAAGGAAATATGCTAAAACAATATCCATGAATTGAAAACCAAAAGTTTGAAGATAATCAGAATTCAAAGTTTTTTTTTTTTTTCAGTACAATATAGGGATTTCGTCTTGTAGGTGAAGCAGCTAGAAAATGCTGTTGCTGAGCTCATAGAAACTCATGAAAATGGTCTACATCGTTCATCAGCCATTCAATCTGTCGGAGAAACATACCGAGCAGGGCCTGAGGTGCATGCTTAATCTGCATAATTTTTTGGTTTAGCACTGTTATATACATACATTCATTTCATAATTAATGTTATTTGTTGATTGCATGTTTTAAACTACAGTTAACTGATTTTAAGAAGTTGCTTGACACGGAGTTTGAAAAGGTCAAGTCTAGTTCATCTTCATGTCCACAGAATCATCCACTGATGCATCAGTTTCAGCAAGCTGTCTGGGTATGTTTTTTAAACTCATCAAGCCACTTCTAAAATTATAGACCACTTTGCGAAGGAGTTGATAATACCATGTTGAGAATCACTGAACTAGAAATTGGTGTTATTAGATGTGGTTTCAGTAATAGATTATATTCTTTAATGAAAGCAACAGCTGAGGGACCAGTGTGAATATGTATTTTAGCTGAATAGATACATGGCACCTGAGATAATGGTCAGGGCTTCTGCTCTGTGCATTTAACGTTGAAATAGGAATGCTTGGTATTGTTTTGCAGTTGATGGGAACTCTTCGTCATTAAATTGATGAAGCTGCCCCAACTCACAGCTGCTATACTTGTGAATCGAAAAAACTTTACTCATTTTATCTTTCTCTCTCTTACGCTAAAATTACTGAATGCTGGATCCAATAGATATTATATGCCACTCTATATACCAATGACTATCTTTAAGCTTTTTTAGTTTTATTGGTAATATGATATGATATATGTAACTATAGTATATCATCATCAAGTGGGGTTCCTCACATATCCAGTGTTGTTCAATCTTCCACAGAATGTTCATCATGCTGGACAGCCAATGCCAGGTGAAGAACAGGAGGATATTGTTATGACCAGTACAGAGAGCAATATTAAGAATCTTAAATGTCCGCTTACCGGAAAGGATATTACTGAACTAGCAGAACCAGTTCGCAGGTGTTGTGAAGTTTATTTAAAAACAGATCTTTCCAATGAAAATCATATTTTCTTTATGTTTTGAGTGTTGCATTTGTTCTTACTCATAGTGGAAAATTCTATTTATATGCATGGCCCTCATTGATATAAATCTCGGTTCTTGTAAGTTTCAATTGTGAATGTGAATGATAAGGAAGGATGGTAGTTCCAAGTTCCAACAACATCCACTGTAAATAGGATTCTCTGTTGGCTCGGTTTAGAAATAGAATCCTGAGTTTAGAAACTTGAGCATGCATTGCAATGCATATTTCCTTTCCCATTCATTTGTTTCAACCTATATCCAATTTGTTCATTCTTGTGATGCAGCGTGGACTGCAAGCACATTTATGACAAAAATGCTATCCTGAACTTCGTAAAATCCAATCATGGCAACGTCAAATGCCCTGAATCAGGTATACAACACTTATTTCATATCGAAGTTCTTGATTCTTCTCTACATCACTCTCATTCCTAACTGTTTCTTCTTCTATCAGCTTGCCCTAAGATGCTGCAGGCAAAAAGAATCGTTTGCGATCCATTGTTACTCTTTGAGATAGACGAGCTGCGCACACTGAGTAGACAGACTGCTCGGACTGACGTGATAGAAGATTTCACAGAAATGGAGCCTCAAGATGAAGAGAGTACATGATGGAAGCAGTTGACCATTCTCCATTTTTACTGTCTCGATTTTGAACCACCATGGCCTTTCCTAGCCGATTAGAGTCCCTAACTTATATAGCCTTAATGCATATAATTAGAAGTGTAAGATGCAAACTATGGAATCAAGTGAGAAACATACATGAAGGATTTTGTATATTTGGGTTAATTTGAATATAAAAAAAAATCCTGGAGTGCTTGAACATCATCTTCTCGAGGGACCTTTTCCTAGACGAGTTCATTACATGGTTTTAATAAGGGATGAATAAAACAAAGGGAGGAAAATGATGTTAAAAAGGTACTGATAAGGTCATGGTTTTCAAAGCAAAACCATATTTGTCTGTCCATTTAAGGATTTAACTTGATTTCAAAGTTCAATTAGCTACAAATTAGATATTTAAATTTGATTTTTAGAGTTTAAGTTGATATTTAAACTTTATTTTTCCAATTAGGTACTCAAATTTGACCTTTTGATTTAATTAGTATCTTTAAGTACTATTTTTTAAAATAAATTAAGATATCAGAATGAATTAAGGAGCTAGTTACCAAATTGAGCCATATAATTAACTTCAGGTACCAAAAAGTATATTTTCCCAACAACATAACGCTAAACCTCATATTAAACTATTACTGTAATTTGTAAAAACCCTTCACCTTGAACAGAACCTTAGCCACTTCCAACAATGGCATACCTTACTAGGATTCCTGCCGGTCGAATCATTGGCTTCCGCAGCCGTTCAATTTCTTCTCCGATCAAAAACCCATTCGTCAGTTCTACTCTATCTCATGTTCCTTTACCCAAATTTACAATAACAGCCCAGTTCTCATCATCTCCTTCACCTTCTTCTTCATCGTCTGCTGCAACGGATACCCTAATGTTTAGCAGCAGTAAACGTTGGAGGCCCATGTGTTTGTACTACACTCAAGGCAAGTGTACCCAGGTTTGCCTGCTAGCTTTTGCTACACCTACTCCTTAGAATCACTAAGAAAATGTTAGCCTTTATTGTTTTTCATGCCTTGTTTACACAATTTACCTGTTGCTCACCACCAGTTTGAGTTTAAGTGCTTGATGTTACTTTTATGTAGGTGTATCTTTTAGCCTGTATGGATTCACAATTTGGGCAAATTTAACTTTTGATTAACAAATTAGATGACTTTAGTTTTGCATACCATAATTATTCTTCGGAAGCATATTCAATTTTTTATATATAAATTCTCTCTTGAATTGAATGTGGCAAATGCAGGGCTCTTGTTTGAGTCGCATTTAGGTTTAAGTTATGGTTGAAAAATATATGGAAAAAAATAAGATTATGTATTGTAAGTTCTGATATCTAATTTTGTTGCTTTTTTTTTTTTTTTCAATTCAGATGGATGATCATTCCCATCTGGAGAAATTTAACCATGATTGTTCCAGAGATCTTCAACTTAATGCTACCCACATCGAGAAAAAATGCTCCCAAGATATGGATTTTCTCTTGGTAATTGATCTGGAAGGGAAAGTTGAGATACTTGAGTTTCCTGTACTGCTGATGGATGCAAAATCCATGCGCTTCGTCGATTTCTTCCATAGGTACGACTCATTTTTTTTGGATTTACTGTATGTTTGTGCAATTCAGTTTTGGCTTTTTTCTTGGTAGCTAGTGCTTTTGGCTCGTTTTCAGATCTTTTTACATGATATGTGGCGAAAAAACATTGTTACAGGTTTGTGAGGCCAACTAAAATGAGTGAGCTAGCAATAAACAGATACATTGAAGGAAAATATGGTGAAATCGGGGTTGATAGGTAATGGGGAGGCTGAAGCCACTTCTATCTTATTGTATCAATCTTGGTCATTTTCCTTTCTAGAATAATTGGTAGGATATCTACCGCCGATGGAATTTTATGTGGCTAAAACTTGACATAATTGTAGAGTCTGGCATGATACAGCTCAGCCATTTGCGGAAGTTATTCAGCAGTTTGAAGCTTGGCTGAGTCAACATAACCTATGGGAAAAGGAAAAGGGTGGCTGCCTTACTCGTGCTGCATTTGTAACCTGGTGAGTCTTGAACACTTTAAGAGTTTATATTTATTTGTTTTCGTCCGATGAAGAATGATTGTTTCTTTGATATTAGTGGAAATTGGGATTTGAAGACAAAGGTCCCTCAGCAATGCCAAGTTTCTGGGATCAAGCTCCCTCCATATTTTAGGGAATGGATCAATCTAAAGGATGTATATCTAAACTTTTATGGTCGCGAGGTAACTGCGAGCATTAATTAAACTAAGCCACTATTTTTTCTTGCATTTCATGCATCTTCAAGCTTTGAATTCATAATACATGGCCAATACTTGTTTCTTGACATGATATCCGACATGTTCAACATGAATATTAGAGAATGAACCTTCAAATCTGTTAAACAATTTTAATAAAATTGAGTATGTTCTTGTTGGATGATATCCACTTTCACTTATTTCGAGTCTTGGTGACAGGCCAGAGGAATGATGTCCATGATGAAGCAACTTGAAATTCCGTCCTTGGGATGTCACCATCTGGGTATCGACGATTCGAAAAACATAGCAAGGGTACTGCAACGCATGCTTGTTGACGGCGCACTTATGCAAATTACTGCAAAGAGGAATCCTGAATCTCAAAAAGTTGATTTTCTCTTTGAAAATCGCATTGAACATCCACTAAGGAGGAGGAGATAAGCTTTGAGTAAGCCATAATCTGGATTTTGAATCACTTTATTAACATGCAAGTTTCAGATGTAGTAAACAGTTCGAATTCGACGATGAATATTAAACAGCATTGATTAAGAATATTTAGACTAACCCCATTTGTGTTTAACTAATTTGTTAATTTCCTGTTAGATGTACAAAATTCACTCGACATTTCGTATATTCATGTTATATGCTCGTGTCGCGTTCGTATTCGTGTTCGTTATTGTTAGTTAATAAAGCAAGGGAAATTGGCTTCTTATCGATAGACTTTGGAACATTATATCTCTTAAGCGAGTTCAGAGGTTCAAATTGTGGCATTTTAAATGAAATAAACTGGGTTTAAAAGGTCAGCTTTATAATAAATTTGTACAATATTTATTCAAAATAATCAACCAGTAGTTAAATAAAAAAATATCGGTAAAAATCAAAATAATATTATTAATATTTATTGTTTAGATTATTGCAAATTTACAACTGAGCCCAAAACAACCAAAAGCCCAATCCAGATTTGAAAACATACATTTTTAGTTCTTACATGTTGAATCTTGGAGTTTCGTGTTTTTAGAGGCTGTCTGTCATCACCATTCTCTGTTCGAAGTTGAAGTTCTTGCCGCAGGTTAATCAATTTTCTTTCTTTCTTTTTTTTTTTTAATATGTTTTCTCAGTTATCAATAACTCATAGATTATTGATATAATTTAATCCAAACTACTTGTCTGATTCTGTTGTCATCTTTGAGATTTGCAATTTTTCTGAGAATAAGATATGCGTCTTAATCTGTTTTTGCTAAATTCAATCAGTTACATACCCCAGTTTCTTTGATATATAGAATTCGCTAACCCACATCTCAAATATTTATTTTTTTCCCTGCTAAACCTAAAACTAATGAAGAAATTCAATAGAAAAAACAATGGATTTTTAGTTGGAATTGTCTATTTTCTGGCATCTAAATTGCAGGTATGCTGAAAATATGGTATGGGTTTTTAACTACTAATCTGGTTTTATAAAGTTGAATTTATTCAACTAGGGTTAACATAACTCGGTTTCGTTGTACTTTGGGGGAGTTGCTTGATTATCTGATCTTGATTCAGTATTGGCTTCGAATTTCTATAGCTACTTGACAAGTTGGAGAAAAGGAATTGAAGGCTGAATCTGAAATGGAAGGGGCAGTGAGGGTCCAAATTCTTTCCCAAATGGGGATTTTGGAGGTTCCGTCGCAATACATTCAACCCCCCGAGAACCGGCCTAAATCCGAAACCAAAAATATAACTGGTTTGAGCTGCAAAAATGTCCCTGCCATTGATCTATCTTGTGAAAAAGAGCCTGTTCTGGCTGCCATTCACGATGCTTGTAGAGAATGGGGAGCTTTTCATGTTATCAACCATGGGGTACCTACGAAACTGATGGATGATTTGAGGAGAGTCTGTCTTTCTTTCTTCAATGATTTTCCGATGGAGGAAAAGCTCAAATATGCTTGCCGGCCTAATTCTGCTGCCTCGGAGGGATACGGTAGCCGCATGCTAGTGAACTCTGAAAACGAAAGTGTTTTGGATTGGAGGGACTATTTTGATCACCATACATTACCTCTTTCACGCCGCAATCCTTCCTCTTGGCCCCACTTTCCTCCCGAATACAGGTACAATGTTTTATATTGATTAATGTTCTTCAAGGTGTTATTAACTTGATTTATTTTTCTTCAGGGCGTTGATGGCTGATTATAGTGATGAGATGAAAGCGTTGGCTCAGAGACTGTTGGCATTGATGTCCGAGAGTTTAGGAATCAAGGCATCCTGCATGGAAGACGTGATTGGAGAATTCTATCAGAACATAACAGCCAGTTATTACCCTCCTTGCCCACAGCCGGATTTGACGTTGGGCCTGCAATCTCATTCTGATATTGGTACCATCACACTTCTTATACAGGACGATGTTGGCGGCCTGCAAGTGCTCAAGGATGGAGAGTGGCTCCTTGTCGATCCCCTGCCGAATGGCATCCTTGTTCTTGTGGCTGATCAAACTGAGGTACTCATCTTTTTAAAATTCTATCAATGCATCATACTATGAAAAATGAATGTCGAGAATCATAACCATTTGATTCCTTGGGAACATGCCTTACATGCAGATTATAACTAATGGAAAATACAAAACCTGTGTTCACCGAGCCGTAACAAATGCAAACAAAGCCCGTCTCTCGATCGCTACTTTTCATGACCCAGCCAAGACAGTCCGAATATCCCCTGCCTCTGATCTTGTGAGTCAAGATTCCCCAGCTCGGTATTCTCCAGTTATTTACGGAGACTACTTGTCATCATGGTACTCAAATGGCCCTGAAGGAAAACGAAATCTCGACACGCTCCTGCTCGACACTTCAAAGTAAACCGGGAATGCTTGTACTCTCTGAAACTTACCCTGTAATAAGTTCATGCTCTTTCATTTCAATAACTCAAAAATATTTAAGCTATTGTTCTGCATTTCATGCAAATATGAAGGAATAAGGACAGTCAATGTTATTTCATTTCTGGCATTGAGATTGTATTCTGTTCCCTGAGGAATTTATGATTTGATATGGGTTCTCGTAACACTAAATCCCCTTAGATAAACATGAATTTATTGATCAACTAATTGGCTTCATTTCACATACAGCTGCAACTGAAAGATCCAAGTTAAACTTACATGAAAATACATAGCTAATGGGCAGCGTATATGCCCTGCCCATATGGATTAACCGAATGCGAATGATTTATCACTGGCTCGGTTCAACCGATAACTTCATGCAAGCTGCGGACGAACTTATCGACATATTCATTCACCAAATTAGGGTTTATTATTTCTCTCCACTTATTATGATTCTCCTTCAGCAATTTTCCCACTTCACTGTCTTTATCCATCACTAATTTGATAGTTTCACTCAGATTTTCCTTCGGAATCCATCCATTTTCTTCCCTCTTGACCTCCACTGCAACCTTGAGCTCATTGACCAATAGCTTGGTGTTCAAGATTTGGTCACCCAAGTGTGGAGCCAACACTATTTGGCAATCACTCATCAAGGACTCCCACATAGAACCGAACCCGCAATGGTTAACGAAACATCCCACTGATGGGTGAGCCAACATCAATGGTTGCTGCACCCATCCACCCCAAACCACTCCTCTTCCTTTAACCCTCTCTTTGAATCCTTCCGGTAATGCTTCTTCGATCGTTGTTGTCCCTGCCGGTGGCTTTACGACCATTAAAAATGGTAGCCCCGTTACCTCTTTTCGAGAATGATTTGGCTCCCGAAAGCACAGAACACCACAGAGCCTGCTTCGAAACCGGCTAGCCAATTACCCCATCGTTCTTCTAACTTAGACTTGGATTCTTCAGGCAAAACTGGACCTGTTAAAAGGATCCGTTTCTGGTATTGACTCCCGATGTAATCGCATAAGTCCCCTTCAACTTCATGACATGTCCTCATCGCTAAAACATCACAGTTCTTCATTGACATGGTGATTCTCTCGTGAAACGTTAACCCCTCTCCGAAAGGGTTCGTCACGAACAACAAATTCCGCAGCTCCTTGCCTCGCAACACAACGGATGATGAAGGGTAACCGGGCGGCGGTGAAGCCAGGTCTTCCACGGTTACAGGCCTATCGGTCGGTAAATTCCGTGCCGGAACAAGAACGATAGCAATCGATGAGGCAGAAACCACTTTGAAACACATTGTTTTGATCCCGAGTGGCTTGGCCACCTGGGGTATCCAATGAGCAGTGTCGAAAATAATCAGCTTGGGGTAAATAGACTTGATGAGGCTCTGGAGTTGGTCCATGGTGAGATCCATGGCAATGGCAAGGAAACTGCTCAAGGAAATGTGGATATCTGAAGCAGTCTCTGTACCTGGAGGTAGGCCGGTGACCGATGGAACAGTAACAGGATGGAAGGATATGAAATCCGGGAATAAATTCAATGTCTCCAACTGGTTAATAGCCTTTCGTGGCACAGCGAAAGTGATTCTATAACCCTTTTGAGCAAGCTTGTTGGCTAGATGAAGGAATGGTGTCATGTGACCAAATGCAAACCATGGGAACATGAGTATACGAGTGTCTGAACTGTTGGTTTTTGCCATTGTTGTTTGATAATATTTAGCTGGGTGAAACTGCAGGCAGCTACAGCTAGTAGTGGTTCTCCAAAGAGAATCTAGACGGGTCATTAAATAGCAAAATTCCAGGTAAAATTATTGACCCAGACTCATCTTCAAGTAACGAAACTGCGAAATCTTATGCGGTTAAAGTTAAAAGACTCATATTCAAGTATACTTAGTAGAAGAGAGTCGGGATTTTACTCTTTAGTTTCAACTAACTAAAGTCATATCAGCCTTTAAAGTTCATTAAATTGAGATATAAAAAATAAAAAAAATATTAAAAAAATTTGTCTCCTTGTATTCTTAATCTCAATCAATAAAATTCATTCATTTTAACTTCAATAATTATATTAAAGAAATAAAGTATTTTATAAAGTAAAGGCGAGATCTTAACCATTAGTTTTAACTAACTAAAATAATCTCAAACATTCATTGTAAGAAAGTTTATTAAATTGAGATAAAAGAATATAAAAAATTATTAAATAGATATGACTCATCCTGTTATTTTTTCGATCAATAATATTCATCTATTTAAACTCCAATAATTAAAATACTTGATAAAATAAAAGCTTTAATCGTTAGTTTTAACTAACTAAAGTAATATCGGCCTTTAAAATTTATTAAGTTGAGATACGAAAAACATGAAAAATTGTTAAATAGATCTGGTTTATTATATCATTCATGTTTTAGACAAAAAATTTATTCATCTTAACTTTAATATTTATAATAGAAATAGAGTACTTAATAAAATAAAAACGAGATTTTAACCGTTAGTTTCATCTGACTAAAATAATATCAACTTTATATTATAAGAAAGTTTATTAAATTGAGATATAAAAACATGATAAATTGTTAAATAATCTTGATTAACTACGTCATCTATAATCTCATCCAATAAGTTTCATTCATTTTAAAATAATTTTTAAATAACTATATAATTCTTATTAGTTAATACCTATATTCAATAATTTTATCAAAACTATTAACCCGATTGTTTTAGCTTTGCTTTTATTTATTTATTTATTATTTTTATTATATTACCAAATTAAACCAGAAAAGGAAAAACAATTAATTAATTAAAGGAAAATCAAAGGAAAATCAAAACATTTGAGTTTGGTGTTCAAGATTTGGTTAACGAAACATCCCACTGATGGGTGAGCCTGAGCCAACATCAATGGCTGCTGCACCCATCCACCCCAAACCACTCCTCTTCCTTTAACCCTCTCTTTGAACCCTTCCGGCAATGCTTCTTCGATCGTTGTGGTCCCTGCCAGTGGCTTTATAGACATTAAAAACGGCAGCCCCGTTAGCTCAAAACCCTAGTACGAGTTCTCTGAACTGAGTCTTTTCGAGAATGATTTGACTCCCGAAAGCACAGAACACCACGGAACCTGCTTCGGACCCGGCTAGCCAATTACCCCATCGTTCTTCTAACGTAGACTTGGACTCTTCAGGCAAAACCGGACCTGTTAAAAGGATCCGTTTCTGGTATTGACTCCCGATGTAATCGCATAAGTCCCCTTCAACTTCATGACATGTCCTCATCGCTAAAACATCACAGTTCTTCATTGACATGGTGATTCTCTCGTGAAACGTTAACCCCTCTCCGAAAGGGTTCGTCACGAACAACAAATTCTGCAGCTCCTTGCCTCGCAACACAACGGATGATGAAGGGTAACCTGGCGGCGGTGAAGCCAGGTCTTCCACGGTTACAGGCTTATCGGTCGGTAAATTCCGTGCCGGAACAAGAACGATAGCAATCGACGAGGCGGAAACCACTTTGAAACACATTGTTTTGATCCCGAGTGGCTTGGCCACCTGGGGTATCCAATGAGCAGTGTCGAAAATAATCAGCTTGGGGCTAATGGACTTGATGAGGCTCTGGAATTGGTCCATGGTGATGTCCATGGCAATGGCAATGGCAATGACAATGAGGGATTTACGGAGCCATATTGGACCCATAATATTTTAAAAACCTAAACCTTAAATTATAATTATAATTAATAAATTTTAATAACATCCTTAAATTATAAAAGTTAAACTCTAAATTAAATACATAAAACCTAAATGAAACATTTCCCTTAAATTTAATCCAATTTAATGTTAATATTTTTAACTTTTAAGTATCTCTATTAATTTATTTTTTATTAAATTTCTCAAGTCAACTCATAATCAAAATAACTTTATTTATAAAATATAATAAATTTTTAAATAAAATAATTAAAAATCATGATTAAAACTCAAACATATAATTAAAAGGTTTCGTATATAAGCCTTTTATTTGCTAATTCACTGTAACAAATTATTTTTGTACATATTGTATATCAGTATATGTCTCTTCTAAATCATATATTTTTAGTGTACAAATTATATAAGATTTGTTTAATTTAATCTCTAAATTTTTATTTAATCCGAAACCATCCCTTATTTATTTATAATTTTTCTAATCTAACCTAATATTTATCTATTTTTACTTAACATAATTCTTTATTTTTATTTATAATTTTTATTTTTTAAGTTTAGGGAAGCTATATATCTTGTTTGGACCGTATTAGAAGATGGTAAAGATTTAAAATATTATTCGAATTGCTTTTTTTTAGGAAAAATAATAGGTCAATCAGCGTGCGTAACGTTCAATTTTGACCATTAATGTTAAGTATAAAATTTAGTCCCTAAAATATATTTAAATCTAAAGTGATTTTTATTTTTTGTTTTAATAGAGATCCATTAATTTTATTAAACAAGAATATATTCGCAAATACAATAAAAATTTATATCCAGAAAATAAGATACCTAAAATCAGATATATACCTAGTAAATAAAACTAACGGTCTTTATATCATAAGAGAACCAAACAAGAAAAAGATAAGAACCTAATCCAAAGACTCGAAATAAAAAAAAAGATACAAACATCACCAAAATCAACGATGATAGGTAAAACCATCGACAGACAACATAAAAATGCATATTATAATGAAGGTACGTTAACAAGGACATTACCACCATTCAATCGCGAATAACGGTAGATATAATCGCATATCCATATCTAAATCAAGGATTTGAGATAGAAAGATCAACATCATAATGAAAGGAGCGCCATCTTGATCGGTCATGGTATTGTCGGATCTAACCCTAACAAAAAAAAAAAAAAAAGAACGTGCCAAAGGATAGAAAAATTGTACCAAATGATTTGAGATGAAAAATTCGATTTGTTTTGATTCAATTTCACTCAAAAAAAAATTTAAATAAAATTTAAGTTGTAAAATAAAAATTTAAAATAACTTGAAATTTTTAGTAATTAGATAATTGATTTTTAAGTTGAGTTAAGTCTCTCAATCTTTTCTTGATATATATATTAATATAAAAATATAAAAAAATAAGTCACATATAAAAAATATATATTATATAATTAGAGAAAATCGTTTAAATTATAATTAAATTATACTATAACACGAAAAGTCGTAAGGAAATTTTATTCATAAATGTCATGTTATAGCTAATAATACGGGGTGCAAATCGTCTACCTCTTTCTCATGCCTCCATTCGTGTCTCCGTTTTAAATTAGAGGGTTTAGGGTTCTATGTTAGGGGTTATGGTTATGGTTTAGGAAAATTGGGGTAAGGTGTAAGGTTTAGGGTTTAGGATATAGAAAATAAGGGTTAGAGTTTAAAATTCAATTTTTTAGAAATTTTAATAGGAGACATGGATAGAGCCATGATAAAGAGGTAGAGGATAAATTGAATTTTAAACTTTAACCCTTATTTTTTATATCCTAAACCCTAAACTTTACGCCCTATAAAATATACCCTACCCTAAATTCTATAAACCCTAACCCTTAACTTAAAACTCTAAATTTTCTAATTTAAAGTAGTAGGACAAGTAGAGACGTGAGAAAGAGATAGACGATTTACACCCAATAATATAGAAAATCACTGGTTAGAGCTTTGCTATAAAGATAAGAGTGAGATAGTAAAAAGATAATTTTATGTCAAATTTGGTAGACTATTAAAACGTGTCAGTTTGTCCTCTCTTCGACTACTATACCAACAAGTTTCACATTCTATTAGGCAAAATGTTATAATAATAATATTATTATAAACCATCACTGTTGGCTGTTACCCTAATTTATATCATAATAAATCTGTGCAGTCAATTAAGAGGTTGTGTGAAGAAGTTGGGTTTCATCCAGAAAGTTCTAAATGTTCTTTCATTACAGAAACACTGTCCCTCTCTCAATGTTTAAAATATGGTAATAACAAAAACCCAACAAGTCATGGCAGATGGGATTTAAGTCAACTTAATTATTTCAATGAATTATTGGGACATAACAAGTTTGTTACTTTTGGATACAAAACATAATTATTTTAATTTAAAACTTTTAACTGGATCTTTAAATTATTATTATTTTAATAAAAATATTCCATCAATTTAATAGTATATTTTTTTTTATTCTTCTAGTTTCAGGGTTTAAGCCTGACTAATCCAGACTAACCAGGGTCACACACCTAATATTGGTGGATGATTCTGTATTTTGAAATATTAATGGTAATCTCAAATATAACATAAAATATTATTAAATTATATGGATCAAAATTTAAATACGTATATATTATAAGAATAATCTTAGATCTAACGTCTGAAAAATTAATTGTACATATACATTTTAACACATCAAATCTTAATTCTACAGTTTAAACTTAAACAATACAAAGCAGGGTAAAATGTAATTGTGATTCATAATAATTTTTGGGCCTAAACCCAGTTTCCATTCTTTATCTAACACAAAAAATGTGAAAGATTAGTTATGTTTAATCAACATCTTTGCATATGATTAACTATTAATGTGTAATTAACTTGTTTCTTTTTAAGTCTTTGTTTGTCTCAATTCCGACCAATATTCCATTTGTTCTTTGAAGGGTGTCCAATTGACCATTAAAAGGACACATAATGAAGAAAAAAACATGGAAAACGAAACCGAAATTTAGGGGTGCCATGGATGAATCTTTTTGTTACTACGACAGTTCGGTCAAAAAACGATATCATTTTGTTATGACTATTGATGATTAAACCGAAATTTTATCACTAAATTTTGAAATGATTTTATTTTTCATGGTCTAGTGACATAATTGAAACAAAATGAACATTTAGTACTATAACTGAAGTAATTAAAAGTTTAGTGGCATAAACGATACAACGTTTAACGTTCAATGGTATTCGATGTAATTTACCCTCTTTTTAATAGAAAAATATATTTGTATTAATTATATTAGATAATTTTAATACAACTTTTAATGCTTGTATAAGATTGAAAAGGCCTTTATGCATTATCTCACGTGATAATTGATTCTTTATTATAGAAAAAAGTTGGGAAAAGAGGGGCCTGCTCTGCAATTTCCTTTATTTATTTTATTTAATTATGTTCAGAGAAATCATAAATTAGTAATTAGTGTCCTTAATAAACAAATCAAAGGGAAAATTAAAGGATAAAAAAACAAAGTGGTCCTACAAAAAATAAAATAAATATTTCCCCAAAGGAATCTCTTTACTTTCACTTTCTCTTTGGGAATGGATATATTTTTAAAAAAATAATTATTAAAATATCTTCTTATAATAATTTTAATTTATTAATTAATAAATTAAATATCGATGATTAAATTAAAGTTATTTATGATTTGTCTTCTAAATTGTTTTTTTTCCTAATAATTACAAGAGCATAAAGTTTGAGATTATGGTCTACCCATCACATACAGCTAAGGTTCACTTGATTAAATGAGGACAACTTAATCATTTAAAACAAATTAAATACGATAATTATTTATTTATTTGTGTTAGATGACAATTAAGCGTTTGATGGGCTTTTTAATCCCATAATAATATAATTAATATTAAATATACATTTTATAATTAAATAGGTGAAATGAATCATTTGACTAGTCAACATGTGTAATATAACGGCGACTATCTTACCACCTTGGCTTCCTGTCGGTTTAATCTTAAGTTAGAATTTAATATTGAACAATAATTATAAAATAATGTAAAAAATATAATTTCATATTAAAAATGAATGGATCATTCCCCACAAATACAAAAAAAAAAATCAAAAAAGATTACGAAATATATGAATAAAAAACAAGGATTTTAAAAAATATAATTTATTCATTTCATAAAGCAGAAGCATATAAAAAATAATTAAATAATTCAAAAAATATATTTTTTTACGATTTTCAATTCATATCAATAATATTATATTATAGTA
Source organism: Abelmoschus esculentus (assembly GCA_035048815.1). Lineage (NCBI taxonomy): Eukaryota > Viridiplantae > Streptophyta > Magnoliopsida > Malvales > Malvaceae > Abelmoschus > Abelmoschus esculentus. Next base: position 1,259,757 of record JAUCBN010000039.1, on the reverse strand, counting down.
ATTGAACGATCAATGTTTAATGATTGAGAATATCAATTAAAACAGATATTACTGTAATCACTATATAACTGAATAAAAAAATTTTATTTTCGAGGATGTGCGATATTCGTGGTGTTAGGTTATCATAATTTAGTAATAAAAAGAAAACATACTATAAATTCGTGATTCCAAATACTATAATTTTAAGGTCAGATACGTAACAGTTGGATTTCAAGTTTGAATACTGTTTTCTGACATTCATCAGCGCCTGATTTTATGCAAAAATAATATCTATAAATTCAACCAAACTCTATAAGCTTCATTGATCTGATTCGTTAATTTTAAAAAATATTAACATTTTCAAGTTTATATGCATAAATTTATATTCAATATATTCAAAATCTAAATTATTTTTAAAAAAATTAAATGGTTAAAAACTGTTAATTTTGCTTGAATTTGGAAAGACATGTTTTATAAAACACAACATTATTTTAATTTTACCGTAGGTAAAAAAAATACACCATATCAAACGCGATTAAATTAAAATAATTTCTCTGGTAAAAAGTAAAACTTCTTCTCACCGCAATTCGTGCTTTTTGATGTTTTGTTTATGAGATACGAGGCACCGACTCACTGCCGATGGCACGTGCACACGTGATCCCTTAATCACACCACCCACTTTATGATTCAAACAACCTTCTTTTGTGTTTTTCTTTTAATTTTTTAATTAAAGCTCTGATTAAAATCTTATTTAATTTAAGATTTAATAATTAAATAGGTGTGTAAATATAAAAAAATAAGTCACATATAAAAAATATATATTATATAATTAGAGAAAATCGTTTAAATTAGAATTAAATTATACTATAACACGAAAAATCGTAAGGAAATTTTATTCATAAATGTCATGTTATAGCTAATAATACGGGGTGCAAATCGTTTACCTCTTTCTCATGCCTCCATTCGTGTCTCCGTTTTAAATTAGAGGGTTTAGGGTTCTATGTTAGGGGTTGTGGTTAGGGTTTAGGAAAATTGGGGTAAGACGTAAGGTTTAGGGTTTAGGATATAGAAAATAAGGGTTAGAGTTTAAAATTCAATTTTTTAGAATTTTTAATAGGAGACATGGATAGAGCCATGATAAAGAGGTAGAGGATAAATTGAATTTTAAACTTTAACCCTTATTTTTTATATCCTAAACCCTAAACTTTACGCCCTATAAAATATACCCTACCCTAAATTCCATAAACCCTAACCCTTAATTTAAAACTCTAAATTTTCTAATTTAAAGTAGTAGGACAAATAGAGACGCGAGAAAGAGATAGACGTTTACACCCAATAATACGGATAATCACTGGTTAGAGCTTTGCTATAAAGATAAGAGTGAGATAGTAAAAAGATAATTTTATGTCAAATTTGGTAGACTATTAAAACGTGTCAGTTTGTCCTCTCTTCGACTACTATACCAACAAGTTTCACATTCTATTAGGCAAAATGTTATAATAATAATATTATTATTTATTTCTCAATTGGTGATTATTTTAACATTAATTATATCGAACTTGTGTGTATATATACATTGCATTCGTTCATCACAGTCACCATCCCAAAAACATATCTTATCATTTGGCTTCAGAAATGGCTTTTTCCTTGGTTAGTTCATTCCCCATCTGCACTTTCCCAAGACACACACAGTACAAACGTTTCTCAAGAGTCCTTAGGGTAAATGTTTCTTCAGCCTTGCGATGTAAAGCTACGACTGAAGTTTCCGGTGAGGTCGACGTCGTTAGACGATCGGCTAATTACCATCCTCCTATTTGGGGTGATGATTATGTTCAGTCGCTTCGAAGCGATTTTCGACGGGGAGGATCGTACGAGGAACGAGCTAGCAAACTGCAGGGAGAAGTGAGTGAGATGCTTTGTGGAGTGGTGGATCCTTTGGAGAAGCTTGAGCTTATTGATACTTTACAAAGACTTGGATTGTCACGTCACTTTCAAGAGGAAATCAATACTACGTTGGAGAATATAAGTGCAGACTGCAGCAGTGTTACAGGGGAGAGACACAATTTACATGCTACAGCTCTAGGATTTCGACTGCTGAGACAACACGGCTACAAGGTGAATCAAGGTAAAAAAAAACTAAAATACGATTCCACGTCGGATTTCTTAAATTCTTACAATCATTTCATTGATAATTAATATCTATCTTTTTTTTCATGTATAGATGTTTTCACTAGCTTCCTGGATGAGGGTGGGAACATAAAAGCAAGCTTTTCCCAGGATTTCAAGGGACTGCTCAACCTTTATGAGGCTTCATACCTCTTAGTAGAAGGTGAAACAATGCTGGAGAATGCAAGAGAATCTGCAGTGAGTCTTCTGAAAGAATGTCCGAATCAGACCAACAATCCATATCTTTGGATGCTGGTGGAGCATGCCTTGGAGCTCCCTCTACATTGGAGGATGTCGAGGCTGGAAACCAGATGGTTCATAGATGCGTACGAGAAAAACAAGGACAAAAACCCCATTCTTTTAGAACTTGCTGTATTGGATTACAACACAGTCCAAGCTATTCATCAGGACGATCTAAGTAATGCTTCAGCGTAAGTATATATATATATGCTTACTTGTTTATGGATATAAAGTATTGAACTGATTGATTCTGATTATCTACTTCTGATTAGGTGGTGGAAGGATCTAGGTCTCTGCAAAAAGCTGAACTTTGCTAGAGATAGGCTGATGGAGAACTTCTTATGGAGTGTGGGAATGATAATTACTCCTCAGTCCGGTAAAAGCCGGAGAGATCAAACCAAGGTGAACGCACTAATAACCGCCATAGACGATGTCTATGACGTTTACGGCACGTTAGAAGAGTTGGAGCTCTTCACCGATGCCGTCGAGAGGTTTGCACTTGCAGCTCTACCTAGCTACTACGTACCATCTGGTTTATTTCACTGTTGGCATCTCTTATTAATGTTCAAGATGCAATTTTCAGATGGGATATAAATGCAATACAGAGTCTTCCACTCTATATGAAGATATGCTACCATGCCCTTTACAACTCCGTTAACGAAATGGCTTTCGACGTTCTCAAGGAACAAGGAGTCGACGTCCTTCCCTTCCTCAAGAAAGTGGTATCAGACCGATCCCTAAACTTTTCCTTTCGTTTAGATAAACTTTTCCTTTCGTTTAGATTTCTAATCTCTGAAACTAAGAGTTCAAACGCTCTAAATGTGTTCAGTGGACGAATCTTTGTAAATCATATTTGCTGGAGGCAAAATGGTATTACATCGGATACACACCAACCCTACAAGAGTATATCGACAACGCATGGCTCTCGATATCTGGTTCGGTGATGTTAGGCCACGCCTATTTGGTAACTGATCATGTAACTCCGGAGGGATTGCAGCACATCGAGGAATATTACCACAACATAATTTATCAGTCGTCTATAATTGTTCGATTGACCGACGATCTTGGAACATCATCGGTTAGTAATATACATCTGATCAATATACAAAGATCGTCGACTCTAGATTTCCATTAATTGATTGTTTTTTCTTTTCTTCTATCAGTATGAGATAGAAAGGGGTGATGTTCCGAAATCAATCCAATGTTACATGTACGAGAACAAAGCATCCGAAGAAGAAGCTCGCAAGCACGTAAAGAAGTTGATCGATGATGCATGGAAAAAGATAAACCAAGAGCAGATGTCTGAATCTCCTTTCTCTCGTACGTTCATCGAAATTGCCATGGACCTTGGTCGAGTGTCGCAGTTGATGTACCAAAATGGCGATGGTCACGCCATTGAAGATGGCGAGACAAAGGACAGAGTGTTATCATTGTTTGTTAACCCAATTCCTTACCCAAAGTGACTGAACATTGGAATGATTTAGCCAACTACAATAAAAAAACATTATCATCTTTCAAAATGGTCAGGTAAATGATTTAGCCAACTACAATAAAAAAAAAACAAAACATTATCATCTTTCAAAATGGTCTGGTAAACCACTTTATAATCATTTAGTTGTATTTTTCTTTTCTGATTGTAATGAAATATATCAATTTTATATTTCATTTTACCACGTGTGTGAAATAAAATAGTAAATTATACAAGGACGACTAATGGGTTATGCTAATAGCTGCAATAGGTGTAAGAACCAAAAGCATGATTAAATTTGGTTGTAGTCCCTAAAGTTAAAGATTTAAGATTAATTTTTAGAATTAAGGTTGAAGTGTACTTTCAGAGTTTGAATTGATTTAGAATCTAAAATTCTTTGTCTCTTTTTTATGTCTTCTTTGAAAATTTATTAAAAAATTAAATTTTAAACCATAACTCTTATTTTCTATGTCCTAAATCCTAAACATTATACCTAAAAAAAATCCATACGCCTATACCTCTAATTCCCTAAACCCTAAACCCTCTAATTTAAAGTGGAGGCATAAATAGAGACATGAAAAAGAGGTAGACGATTTGCACTCTAATTATATATATATATATATATTTCAAATTGGATGTTTCCTTTTATAATAATTTTTATGATTTAGGTGTCAATAATAACATCTCATCAATTTTTGAATAATTTAAATTGTGGAATTTTATTTTATAATTAAACTTTATTCAACTTTCTTTTATTTTAATAAAAAAGAGCATAATTACACCGACCTAAAGGATATATTTTTTTTTAATATATAAATGGAGCGAGAGATACCGAAAAAGATAATTACATAAAATTTAATTTTAAATTCAATATAATTAATATATATTTTAATATTTTTATCAATATATACTTTAAATTTTTAATAAATTAATTCTTAACCGATTTCCACTCACTAACATATTATAATGCGTACAGTAGGAGAGATAGTCTTATTTTCCATCTAAAATATATCATTTGTACAATGTTCTTAATATAAAATAATCTCATCTCTTATCAAGGACATTTTTTTTTATTTATTTTTAATATTAGAGGGGATAGGTCTGAACAAATAATTTAGTAAATGATAAATAATGAAGGTCCGCCGAAAGAGCAAATCAAATGAGGATCCCAGGGAAAAAGTAAGATCATGATAAATAAATAATTAATATATTATTAATCATGTTTTAATATTTTAGTTTTTTAATATAATGGGGAAGTGTAGGGATGTTTAACGAGTTGAGCAGCTCGTGATCTGCTTGAACTTGATTCGATCAAAACTCAATAAATACTCGATTTAGATTGACTCAAACTCGACTCGATATCTTAACGAGTTAAATCGATCAAAGTCTAACTTGACTCGATAAATTTGCGAGTAACTCATTAATCTTTTTAAATAATTTTTAGTAATTACTTTAAAACTATTTCATTCAAAAAATAAATCTAAAGAATAATTATTAACTTGTGAATTCTTACTTTAATTTTAATATGCTAGTTTGGTGCATTTATGGATTGTTACTTTCGAATTTAAACTTTAAAAGTATTTTATACACTCTTTTGATATTTTTGTTAAATATATTAATTTATGTTAATATTAAGCTTCATATAGTATTATTAAATTTTATTTTTAGCTAAAAATAGGTAAGTTTTTTAGTGAACTTAACGAGTAACGAGTCGAGTTAAGCAACAAAATATTGTAATGAGCACGAGTCGAACATAATTTTAACAAGCTTAACGAGCAACAAGTCGAATTGAGTAACAAAATCTTTTAACAAGTACGAATCGAACAATGCCTAACTCGCAATCGACTCGCTCGATAAGTACCTAACAAAATGTAATGATAGGTTAGATTATTGACCTTTCAAGTATTTACGAACAAGGACATTGAATTTAACGTGATGTATGGTTTAGTAATTATCCAAATGATCAAATTAGAAAGTTTCATAGTTGTTAAATAAATAATTAATGTATAAATTATATGTCCTTAATGAAACGCTTAAAATGAAAAAAAATGGGATATTAATAAAATTGAAATACAAAAAATGGTTTGAGAAATAATTAAAAAGATATATAAATTTAAATTCATATATATATATATATATATACTTATCTTTACGGTCATTTAAGTCAAATATATAAATATATATTTTGAGAGTATAGATTCATTTTAATATAAAATATATATTAATGAGATATTTTACAAAATAAAAAATATTTTAGAGGGGGTCTTTTTCTAATTCAAGAACCTATTAACGATATTCTTTGAATTGAGTGAATAAGTTAAGTTTTTGGGAGAAGAGAGTAAAATATAAAAACTAATAAGTTAAATTTTTTATTTTTTATAATATCCGATTTTATCAAAATCATAAAAGACATCATAATTATAACATATTAAAAAAATAATGAGATTATTATTAAAATCTTTTATAATTCAAAAATAAATAAAAGTGAATACTTTTATCGGGATAAATATACTTAGAAGTTTTTTCTGAATTTTTGTGTCTTTATCAAATCGAGACTTATAACGAGTGAAAATAGAGGTAAAAAAACTAAATTTTTAAGTAGAATATTTCGTTACACAAGACTGATTACCTCAAGAAATAATCATCATTCTATTGAAGATATAACTTTTTATGACCACGGACAAGATTATAATAATAAAATAACGTCGTTAGTGTGAACAACAGACGAGCATTAGAGTATATTAAAATTATGTCTAATAACATAAAACCGACAAAAATTGTATAACAAAAATAAAGAAACTTGTCATAAAAATATAATTTTTTATAAAATAATAAATTCAATAATATTCAACTATTAATACATATATAATCTTTGAAACAAGAACACTGGGGAAAGAATATGATCAGTCCTAAATGAGGAAAGAAAATATGGGAAATTGGAAAAAATTGTATAGTAGAAATAGTAATGTCAATTTTGGTAAAAAGGAAATGGGGTTGATGTTTGTCATGAATTCTCAGCATTCTTGTCGAACATTAGTTGCCACGGCTCTGGCCCAAAACTTGATCTGTGCTTTCATATTCTCTGCTGAATTCTTAGATACACGAGACGGAAGAGGAGGTGTTGGTGGCGGTGGCGGTGGTGGAACTGGTGGCGGGCATTGTACGTGCCATGCCTCGGACAAATACGGCCTCCTCCGCACTTTCTCTTGTTTCGACTCGTCTATCTTAGTTCCCTGCAACCCTGGGAGTATATTAACAACATCCGGGCTCAAGTCTTCGTGGTCGAACGTGAATCCTAAATCCTTGAATCCTTGCAGTTCTTGGAAGGCAAGATCGCTATGGCTTTTCTGCAGCATCCTCTTCGTATTCGAATGCCGGCCTCTGGTGACCGCAGCCTCGTTGGTGTTGCAGCTCATTGCCTGCAAATGACAGAGGATTAACATAAAATTCACGTTACCAAATTGCAGAAAGATTATATATGGGATCATATGAGTACCTTACTAATACTATGATTGTGCCTGTGCCTGTGCCTGTGCCTGTGCCTTGGGGGCAATATGTCTGGTGAGTTGGTCACTGCTTGTCGGATCAATTTGCTCATTCTAGGATCATTTTTATTATCCTGAGTTAACTCATTAGTCCCCATTGGAGCAGCCAAAGGTGTCCTTAGCAAATTACGTCTCGACGACGATGACTTGCCTCTCGATTTGATCTTCCCATCGGGTTTCTTTTCTTGAATGTCATGTATCTTATGATCCGAACACGTCGTTTCAGATCTTTGAAGTGATAATTGCCTATTCAAGTTGATCTTCCCACCATTGTTCTTCCTTTCCCTTCCTATACACGTCGGTAACGACGGGGCAGGGACCGAACCATTACAGCTTTCACGACAAGAATCATTAACCGAAACATCTTGGCTGAATTTTGACGAAGTACAAGGATCTGAATAACATCTCAACATCCTCCTCCTTCTATGGAACAAGTTCTCAAAAAACCAGGACTCCTCTAAAAGGTCGAGAGCTTCAACTTTCTCCATTTCTGCAAATAATTCATATGCAAAAAACACAGACACGAGAGGTTCGTTTGCCTTTTACAATCATTTTATGTCATTTATTAAACGAATTTGATTAAGAAAATCATGTGGGCAAGGTAGCCATATGGCTTTATAGATCACAGCTCAGAAACCCAGATTTTATGTTGGAAGACAGATTCGTTGGGCGAATTTGGTAAGCTTGAGAATGGGTGGATGAGCAGATGTGTTATGCTGTTCATATATCGGCTATGATTTTGCTGTCATTCCGACAGCAGAGCACATTTGCCATATGATGTGTCGTTTTGTTTGTGAATTCTGAGGAATTAAACAATGGAAAATAACGGCTTGTTCTTCTCTTTCATCTCATAAGACAAACTGGAAAACAACTAATTGCGTGTTGAAACTGCAGATTTTTTTGCCTTTTTTTTCTTCGGTTGCTGTTGATTCAATGAGGGTTGCAGTTGGTTTTTGTTGCAGAGATCTCCTTCAATCATGGAACTTGATTTTTGTTTGTTTTTTTTACACCTTCTGTTGGATATATATAGTTTTGTATATAGGGTTAGGATCCTAATTAAGGACAAATACTATTATATGTTTTGTTATTATTTTTATTTTTGCTAACAGACAAATTCACATATTATTTATTAGATTTATCTATTTATATTTATTTAAAAAATAGAACATGTTTATTGAAAAAATAGAATAGATGTATTTAGAGACGATTGTGTATTTTTTTTCTTCTAATTAAATTTAGATAGACTTTTTAATAAGATATAAATCGTATATTTTTACTAAACTTGCGATAAGACAATAAATGACGTAATAATTTTTTTCTCAAATTTGGGTGCTTTTTATTAAACTAATAGCCAACCAACATGTAGTTGGGGTGCTTATTATACTAACATCAGATTCTGGCATACCATACTAAATGACCATTCCAATGTTCTTAATCATTTAGTCCATGGAATTGGGTTAACAAATAATGACGACACTCGCTCCTTTGAGTCACCATCTTCATTAGTATGACCATCGCCATTTTGATACATCAAGTGTGCTACTCTTGCAAGGTCTAGAGCAATGTCGATAAACGTCCGAGAGAAAGGAGATTTAGTCATCTGTTCTTTGTTAATCTTTGTCCAAGCAGCTTCGATCAACTTCTTTATGTGCTCGCGAGCTTCTTCTTCAGATGCTTCGTTCTCGTACATGTAACATTGGATAGATTTCGGGACATGATCGGTTGCCAAATAGGCATGGCCTAACAACACGGAACCAGATATCGAAGTCCAAGCGTTGTCGATATACTCTTGTAGGGTTGGTGTGTATCCGATGTAATACCACTTTGCCTCCAACAAATATGATTTACAAAGATTCGTCCACTGAACACATTTAGAGTGTTTAGAACTCTTAGTTTCAGAGATTAAAAATCAAAACGAAAGGAGAAGTTTAAGAATCCGTCTGAATTCTGATACCAGTTTCTTGAGGAAGGGAAGAACATCGATTCCTTGTTCCTTAAGAGTGTCGAAAGCCATTTCGTTAACGGAGTTGTAAAGGGCATGGTAGCATATCTTCAAATAGGTTGGAAACCTTTCTATTGCATTTATGTCCCATCTGAAAATTGCATCTTGAGCATTAATAAGAGATGCCAACAGTGAAATAAATTAAATGCTAGTCTAGCTGCAAACCTCTCCACGACATTGGTGAAGAGCTCCAACTCGTCTAACGTGCCGTAAACGTCATAGACATCGTCTATGACGGTTACTAGCGCGTTCACCTTGGTTTGATCTCTCCGGCTTTTACCGGACTGAGGAGTAATTATCATTCCCACACTCCATAAGAAGTTCTCCATCAGCCTATCTCTAGCAAAGTTCAGCTTTTTGCAGAGACCTAGATCCTTCCACCACCTAATCAGAAGTAGATAATCAGAATCAATCAGTTCAATACTTTATATCCATAAACAAGTAAGCATATATATATATACTTACGCTGAAGCATTACTTAGATCGTCCTGATGAATAGCTTGGACTGTGTTGTAATCCAATACAGCAAGTTCTAAAAGAATGGGGTTTTTGTCCTTGTTTTTCTCGTACGCATCTATGAACCATCTGGTTTCCAGCCTCGACATCCTCCAATGTAGAGGGAGCTCCAAGGCATGCTCCACCAGCATCCAAAGATATGGATTGTTGGTCTGATTCGGACATTCTTTCAGAAGACTCACTGCAGATTCTCTTGCATTCTCCAGCATTGTTTCACCTTCTACTAAGAGGTATGAAGCCTCATAAAGGTTGAGCAGTCCCTTGAAATCCTGGGAAAAGCTTGCTTTTATGTTCCCACCCTCATCCAGGAAGCTAGTGAAAACATCTATACATGAAAAAAAAGATAGATATTAATTATCAATGAAATGATTGTAAGAATTTAAGAAATCCGACGTGGAATCGTATTTTAGTTTTTTTTTACCTTGATTCACCTTGTAGCCGTGTTGTCTCAGCAGTCGAAATCCTAGAGCTGTAGCATGTAAATTGTGTCTCTCCCCTGTAACACTGCTGCAGTCTGCACTTATATTCTCCAACGTAGTATTGATTTCCTCTTGAAAGTGACGTGACAATCCAAGTCTTTGTAAAGTATCAATAAGCTCAAGCTTCTCCAAAGGATCCACCACTCCACAAAGCATCTCACTCACTTCTCCCTGCAGTTTGCTAGCTCGTTCCTCGTACGATCCTCCCCGTCGAAAATCGCTTCGAAGCGACTGAACATAATCATCACCCCAAATAGGAGGATGGTAATTAGCCGATCGTCTAACGACGTCGACTTCATCAGAATTTCCTATGGTATCTTTAGATTGCATGGCTGAAGAAACATTTACCCTATGGACTCTTGAGAAGCGTTTGCATTATGTGTATCTTGGGAAGGTGCAGATGGGGACTGAACTAACCAAGGAAAAAGCCATTTCTGAAGCCAAAGCTTATTGTAAGATGTGTTTTGGAATGGCGACCCTAATTAACGAATGGATATGTATATATGTATATATATATATATATATACACAAGAGCAATCTGATTAATATTAAAATATTTACCTAATTAGAAATATATAGATTTTATTATATTAACATTTTGCATAATAATATGTGAAATTAATTACATTACTTGGACACGACAAACTAACACGTTTGAATGAATACAACACCAGAAGAGCAATTAAATGATATACGAACACGTAAGAAGATGAGAAGGATTCAAAAGAGCAACGTCAGCTTGCCAGTGTCTTCTTGCATGCATAATTCAAAGGATTCATTACCAGCTTTCATGATATACAGTGACGAAATTAAATGATATTTTCTCCACTCGAATTTTTTATTTTTATGTATTATTTTTTTAAAATATTTAATTTATTTATAAATTTATTTTTTACTTTAAATTTTCTATGGATGTGAAGAAATTATAGGTGATTAATAATATTGTTTCTTTTATGGTACACAATATGAACTTTTCCATAAAATATAAATTGTTACCTACTTCTCTGATGAGGAAAATATGGTACGTGCACGACATCTCGTCATAGCTGCCTCATATCATTCAATGTTAATTTGTGAATGGGATTAATATATTAAATAAAAATTCATAATAGTATAAAATATTATTAGATTAAATAATAAAAATTAGAATTTGATAAAATTAATTTCAATTAAATATTTTTAAAGATTAAATTAAATAATATTTTTAAAATAATCAATATTTGTAACAAACAATTATCACTTAAAGAGATGTTTTAGTGGTCAACAACAATACAAATAAAAAATATTAGATGAGTTTAATCCATGACGTCTTCTATAAATTCATCTAATAATATTTTTTTTATTTTTTAAATAAATCTATATATTATTAAATTAATAAATTTTATTAAATAAAATCATTATATAATTAAGATCATATATAGTAATTTTTCACAAACACGATTGTTGAAACTTGAAATTACTTTACGTGGTTATGACGTGTCACATGATTTTCTACTACCAAATTTGGCATAAAATTAGACTTTTACCGTCTCTACTCTTTTCTCTAGATTACATTTTCTAATTGATGGATGAAATTATAATATAATATCTATTTATTAATTTTAATTTTTTTTAATAATAATATAGTACGACTAAACTATTTAAATCTACATTACTTAAAAAAATAATATTTAGCTTTTCCACTATAATAATTATTTTAAAATTTTAATTAATTTTTTACTTAATAATTAAATAAGTGTTTAAATAGTATAATTCTGACCAGCTTTGTTGCAGTGCTATGTACGTGGAATTTCGTTCACGCATATTCACAAACAGGTGGAAGCAGTAGCATATTCGATTTTAAGGGATTTAAATTTTAAAAAGAAACAATGTTTTTAGTTTAATAATTTTAATATTTTATTTAAATATATATAATATGTCATTTAAGTATAGATTTGATAATAAATATATTATTATTTTAATATTAGTCTTTAAAATTTATATATTTTATCAACTTAATCTAATTAAAAAAATTTAAAGATTTAATAAGTCGCTAAACTTTTGCTAAATAATCAATAAAAATATCTTATAAATCAAATAATAAAATTAATAAGACGCATTCAACCTCAAACAACATACAATTTCATCTTATAACCTTAGAAACATCATAAATATAATTTTAATAAAAATATATTATTAAATATTATAATATTATTTAAATATATGCAAAACTATTTATATATTAAAATAATATAAAATATTTTTCTAATAAATTTATATCATAGATAATTAATTATTTAATTAAAAATATAATAAAGAATCAATATAAATATAATTCATTATCATAAGGATAAAGTTATTCAAAAGAAAAAAATTATATAATACCTAAAAAATAAAGGAATAAAATATAATTCTAAAAAATATTATTACCCTTGATAATATTTTTTTTATAAACTAAATGTACCCTAAGAATATGAGAATCCCTTAATTTTTTTAAAAAAATAATTAAAATTTTTACACCCAATTAAATTTTTAAACAAACAAATTAATTAATTAAATATTTACATAAAAAATTAAATCAATTAAATCTAATCACCAAATTTTAATATTTTTTTTCATATAAATATGACCTTGACATCCCTATGAATAGATATAAGAATAATGATAAACAGAATCAATCTTGAAACCTTCCGACGTTCATTTTTTACTTCAATTCTATGGGCTTATTCCTTTATTCGGCCCAACTTGCGATAAATTCGATCATGGGAGGTTCCACGAATAATGATAGTATTGAATTGGAAACAGAAATTTTAGGAATGTTACAAAACTAACCAATTAAAAGGGAACACCCGTGTAATTAACCCTTAAAAGAACAATAATGACAAAAAAGTAGAATAGAAGCATAACAAAAAGGTAACGTCAAACAAACCCTAGTTAAATCCTCCTTTGTCAGGGTCTACCTTCTTCTATAGTACCCTCACTGCACTCGGAACAGCCGCACCATTTCTAAATCGGACTCGCCAAAAAACAACCAACAACGATGAGCTGCTGCAAAAGCTTCAATTCTTCTTCTTCAACTCACCGTTTCTCTTCTTTCTCAAACCCCATCCTTCCCAAATCCTTCAACTTTCCTCCTTTTTTCTTCATTTCCTCATCCAATCCCAAGCCCAACAGCAACGCTTTCCATCTCCGTTCATGGACATCGCAACGCCACCTCTCTCCCATGCCGTCGCAACGCATGTTCATCCGGGCGAGTTCCACCGCTTCCACGGAAGAAAACGGTCCCAAAGTTGGCAAAAGGATGGATTTGAAGAAGATCATGATTCTCGGAGCCGGTCCCATCGTCATCGGCCAAGCTTGTGAGTTCGATTACTCGGGTACCCAAGCATGCAAAGCGTTGAGGGAAGAAGGATATGATGTTGTTTTGATAAACTCGAACCCGGCTACTATCATGACCGACCCGGATATGGCTGACCGGACTTACATAACTCCTATGACACCGGAATTAGTTGAACAAGTTCTCGAGAAAGAACGTCCCGACGCTCTTCTACCAACAATGGGTGGCCAAACCGCCTTGAACCTCGCTGTGGCTTTAGCGGAATCCGGGGTTTTGGAGAAGTACGGTGTGGAGTTAATAGGAGCGAAGCTTGGCGCCATCAAAAAAGCCGAGGACCGTGATTTGTTCAAGCAAGCTATGAAAAATATAGGTATAAAGACTCCACCTTCAGGAATAGGGAACACTTTAGATGAATGTTTCCAAATAGCTAATGAAATCGGGGAGTTCCCGTTGATCATTAGGCCTGCGTTTACTTTAGGAGGCACTGGGGGTGGGATAGCTTATAATAAGGAAGAATTTGAGGCTATTTGTAAGTCGGGTTTAGCTGCTAGTTTGACATCCCAGGTTTTAGTTGAGAAATCATTGCTGGGATGGAAAGAATATGAGTTGGAAGTCATGAGGGATTTGTCCGATAATGTTGTGATCATTTGTTCGATTGAGAATATTGATCCAATGGGAGTGCATACCGGGGATTCGATTACTGTGGCGCCGGCACAGACCTTGACCGACAAGGAATATCAGAGGTTGAGAGACTATAGTGTTAAGATTATTAGGGAGATTGGTGTGGAGTGTGGAGGTTCTAATGTGCAATTTGCTGTTAACCCTGTTGATGGTGAAGTTATGGTCATTGAGATGAATCCAAGGGTTTCAAGAAGTTCTGCTTTGGCTTCAAAAGCTACAGGGTTTCCTATTGCGAAAATGGCTGCGAAGTTGTCAATTGGTTATACATTGGATCAGATTCCTAATGATATTACCAAGAAGACTCCAGCAAGTTTTGAGCCTTCTATTGATTATGTGGTGACTAAGGTGAGGAATTTGTTTCTTTGGGTGCTTTGTGGGTTTAAAAGTTAGGGTTGAGAAAAAGAGTGTTTTATTTTGCAACAATAAAAACTAAGAGAATTGAGGCTGCTTTATTTAATGCTTAAGATCATTCAATTACAACATGATGATGCATCTCATGGAAGGAACAATAGTCTAGAATATTAATCTGTGTGTTTCAATTACCTTTTTGAGAAGCATAATCTTGTGCCAGGATTGAGTTAGCATCCCCTATTTTATTTACTCGCCTGTGATTTTATATTATCAGCTGTTAAGTTCTTTCATCTACACAAATGATAATGATGCAGATCCCACGGTTTGCGTTCGAGAAGTTCCCTGGTTCTCCTCCAATATTGACAACTCAGATGAAATCTGTTGGCGAATCCATGGCCCTAGGCCGCACATTTCAGGAATCCTTTCAGAAGGCAGTCCGATCGCTGGAATGTGGTTACTCTGGATGGGGATGTGCTGATGTCAAAGAACTTGACTGGGATTGGGATCAATTGAAATATAGTCTCAGAGTCCCTAGCCCTGATCGAATCCATGCTGTATATGCTGCAATGAAGAAGGGGATGAAAGTAGATGAAATATATGAGCTGAGTTTCATTGACAAATGGTTTCTCACTCAGTTTAAAGAATTAGTAGATGTGGAGCAGTATCTTTTGTCCCGAAGTTTGTCTGATCTTACAAAGGATGAATTTTATGAAGTCAAAAAGAGAGGATTCAGTGATAAGCAAATAGCCTTTGCCACTAAGTCCTCAGAGGAAGAAGTTCGGAAAAGACGGATATCTTTAGGAGTAGTTCCGGCTTATAAAAGGGTAGATACCTGTGCTGCAGAGTTTGAGGCCAATACTCCTTATATGTATTCCTCTTATGATTTTGAATGTGAATCAGCTCCTACGGGAAAGAAGAAGGTGTTAATTTTGGGTGGAGGACCGAATCGTATTGGTCAGGGGATTGAGTTTGATTACTGCTGTTGCCATACATCATATGCCCTTCAGGTTTACATTCCCTATTTTCTGTTTATGCTTCCACACATTCAATGATCTGAAGCTGTTTATGGCGTTTTTTTTTTGGATAAATTTGCTGTTTTTTTTCCTGTCCAATCACTTTTTTGTGATTTTTCCCTTTTACAGGTTGCTGGATTTGAGACAATCATGATGAATTCAAATCCTGAAACTGTATCCACAGATTACGATACCAGTGATCGTCTTTACTTTGAGCCCCTGACAGTTGAAGATGTACTAAACGTCATTGATTTAGAAAACCCTGATGGTATCATTGTCCAATTTGGAGGTCAAACACCGCTTAAGCTGGCTCTGCCCATCCAGCATTACTTAGATAAGCATCGGCCTTTATCTGCCAGTGGAGCTGGGCATGTTCGCATATGGGGTACTTCACCAGATTCCATTGATGCAGCTGAGGACAGAGAGAGGTTCAATGCAATCCTTAAAGAGTTAAAGATTGAACAACCAAAAGGAGGGATTGCCAAGAGTGAAGATGATGCTCTTGCCATTGCAAAAGATATAGGTTATCCGGTAGTTGTCCGACCTTCATATGTATTGGGTGGCCGAGCAATGGAGATCGTATATAATGATGAAAAACTTGTGACATATCTAGAGAATGCTGTTGAAGTGGACCCAGAACGGCCTGTACTGATAGACAGGTACTTATCTGATGCAATCGAGATTGATGTTGATGCACTTGCTGATTCACATGGTAATGTGGTGATTGGAGGTATAATGGAGCACATTGAGCAGGCTGGGGTCCATTCTGGTGACTCTGCCTGCTCGATTCCCACACAGACTATCTCATCTTCTTGCTTAGACACTATAAGGTCATGGACTACAAAACTGGCTAAGAGGCTAAGTGTCTGCGGGCTCATGAACTGTCAGTATGCAATCACAGCTTCCGGTGATGTTTTCTTACTTGAGGCAAATCCCCGTGCTTCTCGTACCGTACCCTTTGTTTCCAAGGCAATTGGGCACCCACTGGCTAAATATGCCGCTCTTGTTATGTCAGGAAAGTCGCTTCATGATCTAGATTTTACAAAAGAGGTGACTCCAAAACATGTGTCAGTCAAGGAAGCTGTTCTTCCATTTGAGAAGTTCCAAGGCTGTGATGTGTTGCTGGGTCCTGAAATGAAAAGTACCGGTGAGGTGATGGGCATTGACTTTGAGTTTGCAATAGCATTTGCAAAAGCTCAGATTGCTGCTGGGCAGAGACTACCACTTTCTGGCACGGTTTTCCTCAGCTTAAATGACTTGACAAAGCCCTATCTTGAAAGAATCGCAAGAGCATTCTTGGGTCTGGGATTCCATATCGTTTCCACATCTGGGACAGCACGCTTTCTTGAACTAAAAGGTATCCCAGTGGAACGAGTGCTGAAATTGCACGAGGGGCGTCCACATGCTGGTGATATGGTTGCTAATGGACAAATCCAGTTGATGGTTATCACCAGCTCTTTTGATGCTCTTGATCAGATTGATGGTCGGCAGTTGAGGAGAATGGCCCTTGCTTACAAGGTTCCTATAATAACCACCGTTGATGGAGCCTTGGCAAGTGCCGAAGCAATCAAAAGCTTGAAGTCGAGCACCATTAACATGATTGCACTTCAGGACTTCTTTGATACCGAGACGGAGGAAGGGCAGAGCAAGAATTTACTGTCTAGTACATCCTCTATGGATTGAGTTTCCCCTTTTTTTTTTCTCCTTGATGCTTCCTTTAATGTGATAATTCCATATTGATACGAACTAATCCATATGCGCCCCTATAGTACCATATTTTGTAATTCCTGAACCCTTTCTTCTGTATCGAGAATCATCAAAAAAAGCCAGAATACTTTTTCTACGGAAAATACCATTTATGGGTATTTCCATCGAGATACCTGAATGTGAATTCAGCATTAGTTCTTTCTCTTTCTCTTGGTCTTGAATCGATTGAAATGGAATAATAAATCTATTTCTTCGTCTTTTTGCCAATAAATCAGCATTCTCGTGGAGAATAGCAGAATATATGAAATCGCAATGCCCAGTACCTACGATTCGATTAAATTCTGAATAATCGTAAATCCTATCTTCTTTTTTATCATAAAAATCCGAACTAAATAAGTTGTGTCTCGCTTGATCACTATTCACTGAGAATCTAGCAATATATCTTCGTTCGACAGAAAGATAATGAATGTTTATTTGATCTTGATCCTTGTGGAGTGAAAAAGGAACTACACTGAATTTGTACGAACCCCCTGATAATATCCACAAATGGCTTGTTTTTGGTAAGAGATGGACATTACTATATGTAAATTCGCGTGAATGGTACACATCGGTACTCCAGTGCATTTCCCCCTCTGAGTCAGAATAAATATGTTTTCGAACCCTCTCTTTAAAATTTAAAGTGTATGTTCCCGCGCGAATCTCAGCAATCACTTGTTCGGATTCTACATATTGATCATTTTGAACTAAAAGAAAACTTTTTGGTGGAATAGTCACCTTATGTATAATATCTTCGCTCTCAATAATTACATACAAGTCCATATAACATAAAAAAGCAGGATGCCCGTGACGTGTGCGTGTAGGATGAACCAAATCCTCATTGAATTTTATTTTTCCATTAAAAGGGGCTCGTACATGTTCTGCAGTACCCCCTGTAAATACTCCGCCGGTATGAAAAGTTCTTAATGTTAGTTGCGTTCCCGGTTCTCCAATGGATTGCCCCGCAATAATACCTACAGCTTCCCCCAATTCAACCAGGTCACCATGAGTGGGGCTCCGACCATAACATAATCGACAAATCCAAGATGTACTCCTACAAGTAAAGGGAGTTCGAATAGATATTGGTTGTGTTCGAAAGGCTCTGAATCGATCGACAAGCCCAAGCCCAATATCTTGATTTCGAATAGCAATGCACCGCGTACCCATATATATATCATCCGCTAATACACGACCAATTAATGTTTGAATAAAAATTCTTTCCGGAAGCGTCCTCTTTTGAGGACTCACGGAAATCCCTCGGGTGGTGCCACAATCTGTTCTACGTACAACAATGTGTTGAACTACTTCAACAAGTCTGCGCGTAAGATATCCAGCATCCGATGTTCGTACGGCGGTATCCACAACCCCTTTTCGGGCTCCGTAGCAAGAAATGATATATTCTGTTAAAGACAGTCCTTCGCGTAAATTGCTTTGAATGGGTAAATCGATCATTTGTCCTTGGGGATCCGACATTAATCCTCTCATACCTACTAATTGGTGCACTTGAGATGCATTTCCTCTAGCTCCTGAAAAAGACATTATATGGACTGGGTTAAACGGGTCAGTCATCCTAAAATTATGATTCATTTCTTGTCGCAAATATTCACTTGTAGCATACCATATCTCAATAGATTGGCGTAATTTTTCTACCGCGTGTACATTCCCAAAATGATGGTGTTTTTCCAAAATCAAACTTTGTTGTTCAGCATCTTGGACTAGCCATCCCTTAGAAGGTATCGTTAAAAGATCATCAATTCCTAATGAAATGGATGTAGCAGTGGCTTGCTGGAAACCCAGAGTTTTTACTTGATCCAGGATATGGGATGTATATGCCATTCCGAAGTGATCTATTAATCTGCTAATAAGTCGTTTAATGGCAGTTCCATCTATCACTTTATTGTGAAATACCAGATTGGCCCGTTCTGCCATAAGTACCCCCTTATTCCGCTGAGTGGACTTCGCCAATGGGTTTGAGTCAATGATTGGAAAACTTCCTTTTCTCGATCTTGATTTTCGTAGAAAGTCGGGTCAGGAACTAGGGTCCTAGTTGAACCGGAGAGACCCGAATTCATACTGGTGTCATAGAATTTTTTAGCTTAGATACCATATGATTGGGTATCGTATGAGTAGGCCCGAAAAAAACCTTGTATAGCTTCTTCGATTTCTCGGTAAAGAGAAATATGACCAACAGTGGTTCGAATGTATATACAAAGAATTTTTTTTTTTAAACTTCTTACTATTAGATAATGTCCATAAATCTCATGATAGGTACCCAAAGATTCATAGTGAACTTCGATGGGAGCTTCTCTTGAAGCAATAACGCATTGATCTAGTCGCCACCGGAGCCACAAAGGACTATCTAAATTGATTCTTTTCTGCCTATAAGCTCCAATTGCATCATAGGAATTACAAAAAAAAGGCTCCCTTGTATACTTATAGTTATTATCGTCAATTCTTTCATTTTGATAGTTTTTTCGATTCCATGGATTATACCTATTCGCACAAATACCTCGACGATTCCCGCTCGTTAATACATAGAGCCCAATAAGCATATCTTGAGTCGGTACGGAAATGGGATCCCCAATAGCTGGAGACAAGAGATTCATATGAGAAAACATAAGTAAACGAGCCTCCGCTTGCGCCTCTAAAGATAAAGGTACATGAACAGCCATTTGATCCCCATCAAAGTCTGCATTGAATCCCTTACAAACTAATGGATGTAAACAAATAGCGCGTCCTTCCACTAAAATAGGTTGGAATGCCTGTATACCTAATCTATGCAGAGTAGGCGCTCTATTCAGCAATACAGGATGTCCCCGCATAACTTCTTGCAGTATTTCCCATATAATCGGCCCTTTTTCCCGAATTTTACTCTTAGCAACTCCTATGTTTGGAGCAAGATGTTGTCTAATTAGACCGCGAATTACAAATGTCTGGAAAAGCTCTATTGCTATTTCGCGAGGCAATCCACAGCGATGTAATGAAAGTGAGGGGCCAACAACAATGACAGAACGTCCCGAATAATCGACTCGTTTGCCAAGCAAAGTCTCGCGAAATCTTCCCTCTTTGCCTTCAATTACATCTGAAAACGACTTGTAAACCTTATTATGACCGTCCCTCATTGGTTGTCCGCGGATTCCATTATCAAGAAGTGTATCCACGGCTTCTTGTACCAATTTTTCCTGACACATTACTAATTCCCCTGGCGTAGATCTACTTGTTGTTAATAGATCCGTAAGAGTATTATTTCGATAGATAACTCTTCTATAGAGTTCATTAATATCCGAACTCATTAGTTTACCCCCATCTATCTGAATGATCGGTCTCAACTCGGGAGGAAGAACCGGTAATAGACATAAAACCATCCATTCTGGTTCTATATTTGTTCGAATAAAATGCTTAGCCAATTCCATGCGTCTAACCAAAAAATCCTTTCTTCTTCCAATTTTTCGATCTTCCCATTCATTACCCGTGAGGCCTTCTTCTCCTAATTCTTTCCATTCTACCACCGAATAATCGATAAGAATTCGCAAATCTAGGTCGGCTAATTGTTCTCGAATAGCACCTGCTCCAGTAGAAATTTCGCGATTTCGAAATGTATCGAAACCCTGGGTAGTAAAAAAAAGTGGGATACTGTATTTCCAGGATTGAATTTCATAGTCGAATGAACCTCGTAATCGTAAGAAAGTAGGTTTTTTAGCGATGGGCCTAGCAAAAGAAAAATTAGGATAAGGCCCTACGGGATCCCCCCTTCAAAATCGGACATGAGAGTTTCCTCTCATCCGGCTCAAGTAGTTACACCAAATAAAGATAAAGAAAGGAGTTCTCGCTTTCAAATTCTAGAATTCCCCCCCCAAAAAAAAAGGTCTACTCTTTACTCAAGTTCCCAAGAAACATTTCATTGATTCATTCTTCTTTTATTGATTTCGATTTTCTTAATTCTTTATTCAATATTCAATTTAAAATTCAAAATTAGGACATAAATGAAATGTGAAATTCTTGAGTAGTCTACTTCCCCTCGAATGATGAATCCTCTTCAATTAAAGGAGTGTCATAAGGGATTTACTTGTCTATGTACCCTTCCATTTGATCTCTTAGGTCCTGCGTTACCTCGACGGTTATACCACGATGCCCTTAACTTAAAGCCTAAGCCTATATGCGATGTATAGACTCCTGCAACCATGACATATTTGTTTACTTGAACATAATTTCATTTCTTTCTAAAAGAACTAAAAGAAATGAGAATGGTTAATTCCGCAAAAGAAAGAAGTCTTTTTTTCACGAGGTACAACTCAAAATTCCTAGTTATTTTTTTTTACTGACTCGACCATAGACCAATTCCCTTTTTATTTGGGAGTATTGAATACGCCCATAATTCTGAGCTTCATGTTACTCTTCCCAAGAGACATGTCATGTCAGATCCAGGGCATCCCAATTCGATTGAATGGGATGACAGTTTCTCATTCCTAATCTGTAAAATAAGAATTTCGATCAAATCACACATCGCAGTATACTAGACCCTCTAATTCTTTAAGAGGTTTATCTAAAAGATTCGCGATATAACTAGGAAGACGTTTCAAATACCATACATGAGTTACTGGACATGCTAACTTTATGTATCCCATTTGATATCTTCGTATCCGAGAATCAACAAATTCAACTCCGCATTGTTCACAAAATTTAGGGCCCTCCTTTTCATTTCCAATTACTCGATAATTTCCACAAGCGCAAATTCCACTTTTTATAGGTCCAAAAATT
>JAUCBN010000038.1:16782500-16785000 GCA_035048815.1 Abelmoschus esculentus | reverse complement strand
AAAAAACTCTCTCAATTGTTCTTTGTGTTCTTCGCGTTCTTCTTTTCGTTCTTGAGTAGCCATACTCATAGTTTGCTTTCCGCCAGAACGATTCAGCGTTCTTAGTGCCTTGGGAAGTTTGATCTTCCGGAGCGAGCTTTCAGGCTGACTTAGTCGTTTGTCTAAGAACATCGACTAAGGCCGCGCGGTTTAGCTAGGTCAAGACTCTAGCCCCGTGACAAGTGGTATCAGAGCGTGGTTCGAGCAAGGCGCTAGTGATTATGGCACGTGGAGAAGAAGACGTTGCAGCAAAGGGTGTGAAGATCGTTGCTGGGCAAAGCCAAAGAGCAAGTTCGAGGGATGCTGTAGCTACGCTGGAGGAGCGAGTTGATAAACTCAGCCAGGTGGCCAACGGTGCGGAAGAGAGGTGCGAGGTGCTTGAGGCCGAATTGCAGGCTGTGAAGATTGAGATGGAGGAGATGAAGGCAGACTTGTATATTTACAAAGTTGCCTTGATGAATGGAAAGATGGCCACTGCATCCAAGTCGAAGAAGGACATTCCAAAGCCAAAGGTGTTCAAGGGGAACCGATCGGCCCAAGATGTTGAGAACTTCTTGTGGGGCATGGAGCAGTATTTTCGAGCCATGGGCATCAAGGATGATGCGGAGAAAGTAAACGTTGCTTCGATGTATTTAACTGATGTCGCTCTTTTGTGGTGGCGACGCAGATGCTCGGAGGAGCCGAGTGGAGACATTCCTTTTGAGACATGGAAGGAGTTCCAAGTTGAGTTCAAAGAGCAATTCTATCCGACGAATGCTCAACGGGAGGCTCGTAAGAAGTTGCGGCAATTGAAACATGAGGGTTCCATCACTGACTATGTCAGGAAGTTCATTGAAATCAAGCTCCAAATCCAGGACTTGAGTGAAGCGGAGGGATTTTCCTACTTCATGGATGGACTCCAAAGATGGGCTCAAATGGAGCTAGAGCGGAGGGGAGTCGAGGAGCTTTCCAAAGCCTTTACCGCAGCCGAGTCCATAGCTCAGTTCGAAGTTGACATGTCCAAGTCTTCCAAGCCCCGAGGTAAGAGCTTTGGTGGGGGAGACGAGGAGGATAATCATTCTTGCAATGATGATGAGAGGGTCAACAAGTTTGTCAAACCATCGGAGAAAAAGGATCGAGGGCCTTTGAAGTGCTACCATTGCCATGGTTCACACTTGGTGAAAGAGTGTCCCAAGAAGAAGCGCCCCGATACGATCAATGATGCGGATGACGAGCAAGAGGACGAGGAATGTATGCTTGGTACGATTGCTAGTGTTAGAGCAATCAAGCCAAGGGTGGGGAAGCAATGTTACGAGAGCAAGGGACCTCACGTAGTTCGTGAGCACCCGGATCGAGCCAAGCAGCCCAAAAGGGACAAGCCCGAGTCAAGTGAGGCTTGTAAGCTTGGGGCAATGATACTAAATTCTGCAAAGGCGAAGAAGGGCCCAAAGCAGAATGGGTTGATGTTTGTCAACATCAACGTGGCGGGACGATCGAGGAGTGCTCTAGTGGATACCGGAGCATCCGATCTCTTCATGTCAAAGATGGCTGCTGAGAAGCTTGGTCTCGAAGTTGAAGGTTCAACCAAAAAGATCAAGACCGTTAATGCCAAGGAGGTTCCAGTTGTTGGAACAGTGCGGAAGGTAGAGCTGCAGATTGGTGAATGGAAGGCCAAGGAAGATTTCAAGGTAATTCACTTAGATGACTTTGATTTCGTTTTGGGGCTTAACTTCCTTGACCGTGTTCAAGCTCTTATCATCCCTTGTGCCGATGTTATATGCATTTTGGATCCGAAACAACATTGTGTTGTGCCCGTGTATCGAGACAAGGGACGGAGGATCGAGAAGCTGACATCCATTCAGCTTACCAAGGATGCTCCAAGGGAAGGAGACATCGCTTTGGAGGCTATTGGAGTGGACACCTTGGTGGGGCAAGAGTTGCCTGAGCCACATGATAGTGAACCCGTGGGAGATCCATCCATTGAGGAGATGGACGAGGCATCGAGCTTCAATGAAGACGGAGCATCGATGGGAGCATCAAACTTCACGAGTGAAGAAAGATTGATGCGAGTTAGAGTGAATGCGGAAAAGTTGATTGAGGTACATCCCGAACACAATGATTGTGTTTTACAGTTTGATTTGCCTTGTTTGTCGGGTGTAGGCCAGCAAAAACCTAACCCTTCAAATGGAGTTGTCGATACTTGGCGAGAGCACAAGCCACCTTTCAGAGTTCTTAGGCGCAAACGAGGGTTGCCGACGATCTTGAGAGACCGCTCAGTGTTCAATGTTGTGGCGTCCAAGTCATTGTGCAAGGACCATGTGTGTCCGAATGGGGGCAAATCACAACTGGTAGGAGCTAACTCCTACGATCGAGATGCGCTTGGAGGGACGGTGACTGATGTTAGATGGCGACGAGTACCAAAGCAAGCAGTCCATTTGGGTGGACAACTGAGCCAGAGTCGAGTGCTCTTTATGAGAAGAGC